>VCRD01005419.1:8895-26657 GCA_006783055.1 Trinorchestia longiramus
CATGATGATGATTTCCCTGCAAAGGAGGAGTGGATCACAATGCGAGCCAATGAAGCCTTGAAAATCGAATTGCAAAACCAAAATGAAGATTCCTTTTGGATTTCACGACTAGCCGACTCGCCAACTCTGTCCAAGAGAGCCTTGAAGTTGTTGGTATCATTCTCAACAACGTATCTGCGCGAGAAGGGGTTCTCAACTGTGCTGGGCATGAAAACAAAAAAGAGGACTCGTTTGAATGTTGCAAACGGTGCCAGGCTGCCACTTTCAACCACAAAGCCAAGAATTCCTCAACTAGCTTCAAATATGCAACTCCAACCATCTCACTGATGCTCTTGACATCTTTGGTAAGTCATTAGAGATGCAAAATGTACTAATACAATAAATAAAAGAAATTATCTATAGTGTTTTAGTTTCGCCATATATATCAATGTTGACAAAATTTTGTGGAAGGGGTAACATGCTTAATGTGCCATGCTAAATTGGGTAACAAGCTGAAAAAGGTTGGGAACCACTGGGCTAGGCAATCGCAACAAACGTGTTAAATATATCAATCATTGTGAGGAATGAAACATCGAATGTCAGAGTGGGGCTACTGTAGATAAGAAATTCTAAGTTTTCACATCATCTTATTTTTACAAAAACATATCCTAAAATTACCCCAATTCATGATAACACCAAAATTAAAAAATAAGTACTAGTGGCGACGCTATTGCAATTGTGGTAGATAACTATTGTAGTAGGTATTCTACCCATAGTAGGTGATATATCAGCGATGCAAACGATTATTTCATTTAGGCACAGCTTAGAACTACAAATTACAAGGCACATCTTAAAGCTACAACAATGCTTCTTCAGAAAGAATTTCTATACAGAACAGTGTTATAATTTGAGGTCTCAGCATTAAGGCTAAAATCTTGAATTTTGAAAATATCAGTTATAGTAAAACCTCAAAGTCGTAATTTCTAATTACTGATCGACTGCTTAATGTGATGCCCTAATGATGTATTAAATTTATTCGTCATTAAAGTTTATTAAAAACGTCATCGTTTAATAAAATTGGATGTTACACATCAGAGGGAGACTAAAAAAATGATGAGAGCGAAACGTTGAAGCACGTTACAAATTATCAAGATTCGGATTTTGATGTAAATAATTGCAGTTATAGTAGACTAAAGTTCTGATGTTTCACATACACTTATTGTAACAAAGCATTTACCAACATTGACACATGAACTTTAGGATTTTACGTTGGAAAAAGAAACTAAATTAACTGAAAGCTCTAAAAGAAGAATGAATGAACCGATAAACAAGCATAAAATAAAATATAGTTTGTTTCCTATCAATTTTTAATCCATGATATATGAATCTTTTCTGTAGTTAATTTAGAATTACATTTTGCTTGATAAAATCTGAAATAGTATTGACAAAAGGTTAGGAAAACTTACAAAACCGTGATAACGCTAACCAAGTTTATTTTTAGTGAACACAATCAGTATTTAGGTGCAAGTACAAATACCAATGTCTATTTGGCAACGG
Organism: Trinorchestia longiramus; assembly: GCA_006783055.1. Lineage (NCBI taxonomy): Eukaryota > Metazoa > Arthropoda > Malacostraca > Amphipoda > Talitridae > Trinorchestia > Trinorchestia longiramus. The sequence continues at coordinate 10,432 of VCRD01005419.1, forward strand.
TAAGCTAACGATTGAGGCCGTAACAAATGTAAGCGCTGTGAAGATGGTTCTCCACCACTACTCAATTAATGCCAAAAATTATTTATTTTATTTGAAAATTATTCATTGATCTTATTTGCCAAGAATCTGCTTCTGTAGCCTATAGAGTAAGTCTTTCAGGATGGGCACTTATGTTCCCGTTCGGCATTAATAAGCTGAGCAGACTAAACAGATTCCGTTACAAGAACGTATAACACAGCGTTACGCATTAACATTTAACATACAAAAGTCAAACACATTCAAGGTAAAATATTTAGACATTCAACACTCCTTTTCAAATTAAATGTGTTTCTCAAAGAGAACTACACCTAGCTTCGCTCTTAGCCTAGTGAACTTCTCAGCACGTAGACACTTAGTAAATGACGGTCATCACCAGCTTGGTCGACATCACCAGCTTGGTCGACTGGTATCACCAGCTTGGTCGACTGGTATCACCAGCTTGGTCGACTGGTATCACCAGCTTGGTCGACTGGCATCACCAACTTGGTCGACTGGTATCACCAGCTTGGTCGACTGGCATCACCAGCTTGGTCGACTGGTGAGCGAGTCTGCTTGCGAGCGGAAAGACCCGGGTTCGAATCCGGCTGCCGACATGGTTGACGCAGCTAGAATTACGACATAGGACTTGGGTAAACAACCGAATAATTATCGAAGTAATTATCCGACCCAAGAATGGGCCAGAAGGTTCGTTCCTATAGCCTCATTCTATTCTAAATAGCGCTTCATCAACCGAGCTTGGAACTCTTGCATGACATCAACGAGAGCTGGACAAAGCTGGCTAGTGGTACATATATACGGCTGTGCTATTACTGCATATGGGGTTCAGCATGTAACCAGGAAGGACTGGGTGGAGGAAAATACTGACAGCTTGTTGCCACTGATTGAGACGCAGAAGAAGCCAACGCTTGTTGACAAGCAGCGGTCAACCAGGGAAAGACGAAAGCGGTTGGAGAAGGCGTAAGGCGATGTTCAGAGGGAATCTAAGCTATGTGCTGCCGTATACTGGCGGAATCTATGCGTGTCAATCCAGACGGCGTGTCTGTTGGGGAATCTCAAAGAATATTACAGCCTATTGAGGGTTGATTTGGGACCAACAGTATCCAAGTCATCTGCGCTAAAGAAAGAAAGACGGTCAATAAATATGTTAGCAAGCATATCATTCGGAGGACAATACATGAGATCAATTTTGTTGTTCCTTACAAAATCACGAACATGATGAAACTTGGTATCATTATGCTTACTTTTAACATAAAATTTGGGATTTTTGGCAAGACATAAAATTTGGGATTTTGTTTATCTTCATATGCAACCATGGAGCCACCTGTATTAAATTACAAATCATCAAGATGTTGCTTCAACCAAATCGCCTCTTCTGCAGCCCCAGCCAGAGCAACATATTCAGCTTCAGCTGTTAAGAGAGCAACACAGGACAGTTTGACAGATCGCCAAGTTATTACTGAGTTACTAATAGTATGGCAGAAAGCCGAGGTCGACTTCAGATCACTTCTGTCACCAGCCTAATCTGCAACCGAATAACAAACGCATAGCTCAGAGCAGCTTGTGTGCAAAATGCCTGTTCCAGAAGTAGCTTCCAAGTATCTAAATATTCGCTTTACACACATCCATTGATTTTAAAAGACTTTGAACAATATTTAGCAACATTATTTATATCAAATATAATCTCAGGATACATTCTTGTCGACAGGTACAAGAGACTACCTTCAGCACTCTGGTGTCACAACCAAATTCCTTCACATCCTCTAAAGTTGTTAGATAGTTGATAAATCTACAAGAGTAGCAGCAGAATTTGCTTTATCAAATCGAAACCTAGAAAACAAGGCCCGAGTATGCATAGGCAGACTGATTTAAGAACACTTTATTTTCAATCTACACCACACTCACACAGAGGAAGTAGTTAAGCTTACCAATATCTTTTATTTTGTACAAGACACTCAGATACGATTTTACCTCATTGATCTCATCAAGACAACCTGAGGCTATAATTATGTCATAAACATACACAACAATGATACACAATCATTTTCTACGAATACGGGTATAGATAGAGGCATCACTCATAGGTTACTTAAAGTCTAAATGCTTCAAATAACTATCCAGGACTGTTTCCCAACACTTGGGAACTACTTTAGTTCATACAGTGTTACATGATGTTCAATAATTAGCGATACAACTTTTGTTTGCCCACATTTATTAATTCAACAAAATTATACAAATCAAACTAAAAAACATTAATTGAACCATTAATATTTCTGAACATCTATAATTTATTCAATGTGCTTTCCATCAGCGTCGATAACCTGCTGCAAACGTTTGGAGAATGCTTGACATGAGTCACGAATGATTGTATGGAGGACTTTTGCCCATTCCTCCTCAGCTCCTCAGCTTCTCCCTGGTGGATTTTGCCAATTGTGATGTTCGAGCTGTTCGAGGGCAACCTTGCCCTGGCCTATTAGCTATCTTCCCTGTTTCTTTGAATCGCTTAAGTGTTCTCTAAACCAGCATTCTGTTCACATTTAGTAATTTGGCAATGTTCCTTGGTGACTTTGCTGACTTATGCAACTCTACAATTGCTTGCTACTATTCAGATCTTTGGCCATTATCTGGTCAAAAGTATCTGGTAAAAGTTTAGATTATATATAAACATAAATAGAATAGTTGTAACGATAAATATGAAACACTCTGTATATTCAGTTTACAGACAAAATTTTTTTTGCCTTTTGAGAGAAAACTTTCTGGCTGGGTCAAGTAAATTTCTTCCCACAGCTCACCATTCAGAAATGCAGTAACCACCTCCAACTGATAAAGCTGTAAATCATGCTTAGCTACAAGAGCTAACACAGTACGGACTGACTCAAACCTTAATATAGGACTGAAAGTTTCATCATAATCAGTTCCAAATTTCTGAGCATAATCTTGAGCAACAAGTTGAGCCTTGTATAATACAAGCAGACACTTCTATCAGGACCAGTTTTCTTTTCAAAGATTCATTTGTACCTGATTGGTTTCTTGTTTATTGTATACTCTTCAAAAGACCAGATATTGTAGGTTTTCATGGATGTCATTTTTTCCGCCATAGCTGCCTTCCACAGTTTGGACTAAGGCCCATGAAGTGCTTCCTCCTGACTTCCAGGAATATAATATTTATTTTGTGCCAAACACACCCATTCACCATATCTATCAGGAGTAGCTCTGTTCCTAGTTGAACGACGGAGTTCAAACTCTCTTTTCGAGTTCTCCTGCGTTTCCCTTCGAAGGGATGAGCATAGAACACACTCAATTTCTTTTGAATGTTCCTCCTCAAATGATATACGCTGAAATTAATTGAAGGTTATATCTCTACTTGGTAAAAAATTTTTACATTAAAGTTATACAGCCTGTATCCTTTCTTCTAATGCCATGCCCCAGAAAGACACAAGTTTTGCTCTTTGAGACAAGTTTCTTTCGTTCTTGGGAACATGTGCATAAGAGATGCACCCAAAAGTTCGAGATGTTGTACATTAGCCTTGTGCCTATTCAAAGCGTGATTAGGAGTCAAAGTCTTGAAAACATTAAGGAATTCGACCAGATTGGTCGACTGGTGAGCGTACCCGCTTGCAATGTGAGAAGATCCGGTTTCGAAATCTGTAGCTGCCGTGGTCTGTTTGTGCCTTACCATTAACGACTAGAAACATGTCCAGCAGCGGTTACGCTGGGCGCTCGTTGTAATATTACACCTTCACCACGCTCATCGCAACGGCCCTACGAGCCTTTACACCAATTTGCAGCACAGAGGACGGGGCTTTTGCTTGGAGCATCACTACTACTCTTAAGCTCTTATCAATAAGCATCATCACTACTCTTAAGACATTAACATTAAAAATTTGAAAATCTAATGTACCTGTACAGTATGCTCTATTGGAAATAAAGTTTCTTTCTTTCTTTCTTTCTTTCTTTCTTTCTTCTTTCTGAGCACTAGTAGAGCTCCCATTTTCAACATATACAGCAGTAGAGACTATTTCCACCCAGACTATTTTGAGCAAATTGTGAATCAAATAACATAAATCACACTGTTTCAAGGACTCTTCTGTTCATTCTTACTGCAATTCCATTTTGTTCAATAGTATTAGATACCGTCTTATGATGAACAATTCCATTTCCTTTCAGAAATCTCTCAAATTCAGTTGACACATACTCTCCACCATTGTCAGTGAGCAGGATTTTAATCTTGTGGTCACAATGATTCTCAACAAAAGGTTTAAATTCAGTAAACACCCCAAAACATCACTCCTGTTTTTAATAACGTACAACCATGTGTACCTAGAACAATCATCAATAAAGGTCACGAAATGGTTTCCATCTCCCAAAGAACTAGGATTGATTTTCCCACAAACATTACTATGAATAAGCAACAAGGGTTTACGCACTTTTCTTTTATCTACTCTACTCTTCTTTTTTGTTCGAGACTCGCACCATCTGTACTAAATTCATTAAACTTTTTCGTGCACGTCGTTTTATTTAGCTTTATTATTTTTACTATTCATGCTTTTTCTTTCCCGATCTTTTAACTGTCCATGCCCTAGCTGGTGAGGAGAGCGAATCCAGACTACAAATCCCGCTGATACTATTGTGTATAAATGAATCAGAGAAAGTACAAGCGTACTGAGTTCCTTATTTCTGTATTAGAAAAAAGCTAGTCCATAACATATATATTTTAAATCTCGTTCCCCGATTCAAATCTTCTTTCAAATCTGTTGTTAATACACAAGAAACCAAAATTCCCTCGTTTTAACAACGTACGACTATATTTATTCTTCATCACATATTTTGCCCGCCTGAAAACAGCATTTGTATCGTTTTTAACACCTGCCACTGCATTCAGGAGAATTCACATTCGTTATGAAAAGAGTCGTTGATGCCAGTTTTCATTAGCATGGTCTGCCATATGAAGTATTCCGATTCTCGCCTTGATTCCCAGGCAAATCAGACATGGATGAAGTGTGCACTGACATCTTTCTTACGCACAACATTGGGCGAAATTCAAAGCGCTTCCTTGAAGCCCCAAATTTTGTGGTTATTTGGTTCTCGCGTCAACACCGAGGGTTTTAAGCTGCTTTCATGCGTCCATATTGAGCGACGCGCGTCAATATTGGACAGGAGATTTGCGGGCTGCGTAAATTAGCTCGCCACGCTTACTGGGACGCAGGAGGTGCAATAACGAAGTCTTCAATAGTGATCCCAGTACACGCGCGCCTTAGATACGCTTTAGTTGTAAAAAAAATTGTAATAACGCATGCATCCCTTTCCATTTTATGTGGTTTTTCGTGCAATTTGCATACTTTATAAATAGTTTTTGGGCAAGGACCACTATAACCAAGACGTGCACCGCCATGTAGCTGACTATGGTAGCAGAGGCCAGTTCACTGAGTTCAGTTAATCCCCATCTGTCATAGTGCGAACATTGTCGTAGTCTGTCGCTCGGTTTGAATCGGACATTGTTGTTTGTTTCAAGGCACATTGCTGCATTTCTAAGAGGATACTGTTTGTTTACAAAGTTATTACTAATTATATGTATTAAAAATGCCGAACAAGCGTGGGGTTATGCAAACAAGTGAAGTCCCTCCCACTATCTTCAATGTGCCTGCTTCATGTTTGCCATCTCAAAAAACCTGCATCTCCCCCGGTGAAAGTGGAAGACCAACAACTGAGGTATTTTCTTCAGAAGGATAAGATTACTTCATTTAATGCTTTCAAACCTGAACATAACCAGCAAAAGCAGTATAAGAACTTGATTATTTCAAGATTGAAAGAAAGGCTTGTGTGTTTGTTCATGACCGACAACTTCAGTGGGTGAAGCCTGTCTGTGATTTTCGAAAACAAGCCCACTTTGTGTTCCCCACTAACGCTAGTGCGTTCAAAAACGGCATTAGTGTACCACTGTTTAAGATACTTCATCCCAACAATGATTTGAGATCGTATACGCAGTCCGACGAAACTGTACGCTTGCAATGAACTATGTATGACATCCCGTTTGACAAAACGATCCAAAATGTTGTCACCCTTCAAGCTCACACGTCAGCCTATGTCGACACCAAGAAAGAGAAGAAGTTGGTATTTTTGACGTCTGTTGGAACTTTTATCACAGAAGCAGTTTTCCATGAATGATTATTGTTTTGCTCTTCAATCATACCCGAAGTGTAATTATGAACAGCTCAGAGACTTTTTGGTGCTGCCAAGCAAACGCAAGCTACAGTACATCGCTTCATCTATTGACAAGGACCAGGTGCTGAGGGAAACATTTGACAAAGTCCAGACACTGGAACAGAAGAATGAGTTTCTCTTGGTAGATGAAGTAAAGATTCGCCCAACTGTTTCAATTTCTGGTGGGTTGCTGAGTGGCATGGCCGAGAACAACCGAGACTACAAGGCCACTTCTATTCTAATCACTAGGTAATTGCAGTACCACAGCCAAGCATCCTCTTGACAACGAGCGTGTCTGGTTTCTTCTTTTTGACACAGTACATCGGCTAAACAACTGCATCCGCAACAACTGGATCAGTGAGAAGGACCAGAAGATCAGTCTTGACAATAAAAGACGGCATCATTTGCAGACGTCTAGGAACTGTACGAGTCATAGAAAGGCAGTATTCTGACGACTACTACACTCCCTCAATTTGCTGTCAACCCCTCAAATTTTCTGTCAACCCCTCAGAGAAAGACTAGCCGAAGAATGCAGTCCTTCAGACCTCTGTCAAGAAGGCCCGGTTGGCTGACTAATCGCTGCAGTTTGGTAGGTTTTTGTTTCTATGCCTGTTTGTTTATATGCGTAAATGTTTGTATGTTTGGTTGTTTGTATTGGAAAAGGTTTAACTATAATCAACTTGTAAAGTCTAAAACTGCAGCAACTCGGTTTTCTATAAAGTGGCCACTAAGCTCATACAATAATACATGTTAAGTCCGGTTAAATTTGGTATTTTAAAGCATTACAGTGCTTTAAACCATTTAAAATTCACTGTAAAACCTTATTATCCCTTCTATTGCTTGAAACAAGTAATTTTTGATCAATTTGTCCCATAGAAAATGTTATGTTACTAAGAATGCAATGGCCTCCGCTACTGTAGTCAGCTACATGGCGATGCACGTCCTGGTTATGGTAGTCCTTGTATTTGGGTCATCTGGTGAGAATATGCAGACTTGTGAATTTTAATTTATGGATCAGGCAATAAAAGAAACTATAGAAGTACTCCAAAATAAAATCTTGTCCCCGTTCATAATGTGAACTGAAAAGTAACTCACAAAACTATTTCCTTTGCAAATTTTTACACACTGATAAATCAGAATATTCTGGTTAGTAAAATGATACGAACCACTTCCAATGACGTACCTAAACTGGTACTAATTAAACTAATTATTGCAACTTTACGGTACTTGATAATACGTGTCCTCTCATCTTTGTTCGTTTGGCGACGCTCTACGGATCCAAGGTGGAACCGGTTTCGCTTCCTCCAACCGTTGACAGTTGTGCTCAAAGTGAATAAAAGAGCCTGAAACTGCAACACACAACCTCTCCTCGAGTAGCAGGTGTTCTTAAACTATTGTAATGATTAAATCTGCTTAGCCTACTATTCTACGAGTACAGCTCTCAATGGCAACGAGTAATTCAGAGAACCAGTACTTCCAACGAACAATCAAGCCTCTCCTCGCTCTGACACGCGACACTACCACACCTACGCATCGGCCACATGGCGCTTCGCGGGCTGCCCGCACTCTCCTGTGGAAGCATAGACAACTGTCATTGGTTGCCAGCTAGTGATTTATACATTATGCCACAACAAGATTTTTATTATATACTAGTGGGTATGCCCGTCAAAAATTAGGGGTTTTAATGTCATGCATTTGAAGAAGGCCTTTTTGTTAGACAATGCCAACTTGAAGGAAACCTGGCAAATTCAAAAGACGAGAGAAGCCTATGCGGAATTGTTTCCTCGTCTAAATGACAACCGAGTTCGCATGGGTCTACTGAATTATCAACACCCAGTGGCTGGCTGCACAGAGAAAAAAACATCCATAAGTTGTATTTAAAACTTTTTACTTTGCAATACAGTCAATTTGAATTCTTCAGATACTAGTGTGTATGCCCGTTAAAAATAACGGGTTTTGATATAATGCATTTGAAGGAAGAACTTAAAGCAACAGATTCTCAGACCTAATCAGAAAGTCTACAAATTTAACTCCAGCAGTTAAGAATCTATGTACTACCTGAAAGTCTACAGATTTAACTACCAGTATTTAAGGAAGACTCCCATTGTAATAACATGGGAGAAATTACGCACAAAAAATACAGAAATTTATTGATTTAAGGAGACACTTAACGTTTTATTATATAGTGTTGATTGTATATTTTAATATGAAACGATCAGAAACTGAATAAACTGAAGCAAGCTCATCAGAAAGCTGTGAAACATATAACTTAATCGATCATATTCATAACATTATACTCTCCATTTAACCTCTCTGAAGGCGTGTACTCCATGACTAATGTGTATTTATATTGTATCGGAATGTATAATAACTTATACTTCTTCAGCTCGTTCCTGAATTATTTGTCACACTTTAAAGATGGATTTAAGATCATGTCCATCTCTTCGCAGTGGGTTGGTCGCTGTGGGTCCAACCCTTCATAGTCATAAAATATTTATAGAATTGAATTCATTATTCAAAAATTTCCATCAAAGAAAGATATATTTCATCATTTTGCACACATAATGTAGGCTTTTTGAAAAGAAAATAAAGGATCCTAAATGTTAAGGTGGTAAAATTTACCAGCTACTTCCCGTAAAGCAATTCTTCAACACAAATGTTTCGCGTGTATCCCTAAATTTCGAAAAATCAGTTTACATCTATGACAAGAGTTAATAAAGTGACTGAAAACATTTTGTCCGGTGTAAATTATGCTTCGTCATTTTAATTTGGCAATTATCATCTTCAATGTGTAAAATATTTAAAAGTGCACGCAAGCTGCCTAAATTACTTCAGAAATACACGTTAATTTCAGAATTTTTATCAAGCTATGTTATAGCTGAAGTATAAATAACAGTCCAATGATAAGGATAGTCATAATGAAAGATACCAGGCATAACTATTTTTAAATATGCAGGGAATCCGAGACATCGAGTATCAATTAAAAAGGGTTGACTGCAAGCCGTCTATGAATATCATAACTTTCAAATTATTTTGAACCGAAACATTTGATTAGAAAGTTATACCTCTGATGAGTTGAGAGAAACATAGGTAGATTGCGAGAATAATTATTAGGTTTGGGGATATCGACGGGGCATGAAGAAAGATAGAAACACAGGATGAACGGTGTGACTCGAACGGTCAGCGTTGCGTTGCTTACATACCGGGTTGTTCTAAAGTTCTGTTACACTTTGATATTTTTATTTAAAAGTCTCCAAAATTACGATTTATAAGAATAAGAAAACCAATTGGGCTTTTCATACATTTATTGGGAATATCACATTACTATTTTTCAATTTGAACTCCTTCAGCAGCAATGACATGGCTCAGACTAGAGCGGAAACCCTTTCAAACTTTGCAGATGTAATTTTTTCTCAGGGTGGCCCATGAACGATGAACGGAAGACTTCAACTCCTCTACACTGTTGTGGCGAACTTTACATGCCTTGCTCTCAATATGCGTCCAGACGCTGTAGTCGAAGGGGTTCAGGTCAGGTGACTGTGGTGGCCAGAAGTCCTTGGGCCAAAAGTTCATGTTTGACCCCAGCCACTCTTGAACAGTTTTTGCGGTGTTCACGGGTGCACCAACTTGTTAGAATACATAATTTGCTTTTCTAATTATTTTTCTCACCCAAGGTAGGATTTTTGTGACAAGAACATCTTTGTAAGCAAAGGCGTTTAACCTGTAGCAACGTAGGAACTACACTGGAGCCATCTTTTCTCCATTCGATACCACCACTCCAAGCATCATCACAGAGGCTGGATGTTTGGTTGTAGACACGTTCCATAACTCAGAGATTATCAGATCAAAGCTAACAATGTGATCATTCTGCTTGTTCACAAGAGGATCGACCCAGAACGTCTTCTCATCTGAAAAATGACAATCCGACTACCATGACTTTTCAGATCGTTAAAAAGGCGTTTACATCGCTCAAAACGCTTCTGCTTCATCGTAGCAGTTAGAAGAGGCTTTTTGACACGCTTTAACACGTTTGTTGCGATTGCCTAGCTGGTGCAAATCTTTACTTTGTACATACAGTCACTAGAAAACTTTGAAAAATTACAGAACCTAACCTGAGTGACCCACCGGTGGGTCGCATCGCAACAAACTGTTAAGCTCTTTTCCCTTGAATCTTAACAGCCCTTCTCACTGTTGAGACAGAGATCTTCTTTTCCTGGTAAGATGAGTCCTTTTGAGCGTTGGATCTTTTTGAATGTTTTTCTGATGGTTTCTGTCTTCACAATTCAGGGTCTATCTAAACGAGGACAATCGTTTAGTGTTTCACCATCTCTTAAACGACTTGCAACTCTGTGCACTGCCATTCGATTGACATTAGGGCGCTTAGCAATGTCTGACTTCGTATGGGGCGCACGTAGTAGAGCAAGGATTTCAATTCTCTATGCCTCCATTTCTAATACTACTAATTGTCATAGACGTACTAATGACGTTCAGATAAAATTGATCGTTTTACTATTCAGCTATTACAAGAAATATCCCAATCTATAGTAAATGATCACTAAATTTCTGGAAAAAAAGTGTAACAGAACTTTAGAACAACCCGGTACATTTCTTCGTTTGTGATGGTGTGATACCAGGTCCAGCGTGATTTGAGTTCTGAATTCCTACAAAAACACAGAATGAAAAACAAATGATTGTTATTGTCATTTTACTGTGCGTTGGAAGTGTTGAAATTTTATCCGTTCAAGCATGTTATGTATCTTGTGCGCTCAGCAACTAGAGGATGCCAGTGGTCGGTGTTGTCACGCAACTGGAAAATAATTGCGGTTCAACTGTAAGTCACCAAAAATAGTTGTGATCGCATCCGTAACCGAAGCAACACAAACTCAAAGGTGACATTCGCAACTGGAATTCGCAACTGCAACTATTAAATTACAAAACTACTTTAAAAAACATGGAAACTCGTAAACACCTATGAAATAAATTCAGATTTAAAATCGAGGCAGGAAAAGCTAGAGATATAAAATTGACTGTTTACTTTGAATACTTACTGGCTGTTTTACATTCCTTCCATTAAATCCATTAATGTAAGCATGAAGCAATATGGGTCAATATATCATGACCACCGTATTATGTTTTTACCCTGTATGGGCAATTAATACGAATTTTAATCACCTTCGCATGAATGCTGTCGATATGTTTTCGCAGACTAGAGAGACTTTTTTATGCCTTGTACCCTTGTAGCATTTCGTCATCAGCAAACACTTAACATATTTGAATTTCATACTACCACTATCCTTGTATATGCTGACGTACTCCTAAAATTTATACAAGAAAGGCTAGAAATTTTGTGGTGAATCACATTTCGTTGTTTTAGTTTCGGTTATTCCACTTGTAGAGTCGTTGACAGCAGCGATTCCTTCTAGAGCATCGCTTGTGCTAGAGCGAGTAGCTGTTACAGTTGTATTCGATATCCATTTAGTCTTAGTCACAAATCGATCCATCTTACTTTTAGCAAATGAAACTTTCTTATTGATCTGCAAAAATTTCTCTTGAAAGTGTACAAGCATAGAGTGTTAATATTACTGATTATATATTTCACTAGAGCTTGAAAGCATTTAAGTTCACTTCGCAGACAACACCTATCCACAACACACTTAGACAATGGCTAGACTGACCGTGGCAGACCGACGGCATTAGGAATGCAGTTACTCAGCAGCTGCACGATGACGGTGGTACACGCGCAGCAGTTTTTTTTTCAACTTATACTTTTCAAAGTTGCAGTTGTAACTTGCAGTCAAATTTCCTAGGAATAGGTGCGCCGAAAGTCAATTTGCAACTCTTCAAAATTAGTTGCGACGCAACCGTAACGAAAAAAGTTGCGATCGCTATGAGGCAGCAATTAATTGCGGTGCAATTGCCCAATATTGTGGTTTCACATTAGTGCCCACCAGTACACGAGCTGGAAATCTAGAAGGTTGGCTTCGGGTGAGCTCTGAAAACGTTCATCGAATTTTTAAATAAATCTTATCATAAATGAACCGCTTATGTAATTTCACTCTACAGGATAAAATCCAGCAATGACCGGTTCTTCACTGTAAGAAGATTGTAAGAACTTCAAGAGAGTATTATTATTACTATGTTATTATAACTATAAATATTATTATTATATTTTAATTTTGTTACTTCCTTCTTATCTTTGAAATGAAGTAGATATACTTTATTTTCATCGAGAACAAAAACCATGGCTTCCCCTTGCAAATTCTGGCTACGCCTCGCATAACCTCGAGTTCATCGACAGCAATGTAGGTCTACGCTCTCATATATACTGTAAATATATTATAAACAATGCATTCGACATACAGTATACGCAGAGTAAGGACTCCTCAAAATCGTAATCCTACATTGTTTTAAAATCTAATCTTGGAATGTTTATAGATTGTTTATCAATTCACTTTAGTTAATGTAAAGAAAGGAGAACAAAAAATAGTGTATTGCAATGAATGCATTTTCAATAGAGCTGATGCATGATATTTTACGCAAAATTGATTTTTAGAACAGTCCATTATGAAGTTGTGGTACTAGGTGGTAGATTAGTTTAGGTAATATCACCTGCGGTTTAACTAATAGAAGAAGAGTATGAATATATAAGTACGCACCAAGGACTACTATAAACCGGACATGCACGGTCATACAGTGGACTACGCTAGCGGAGGCCAGCTCACTGAGCTGAGTGAGCTCAGTTAGTCACCAACTGTCACAGTGCCAGCATTGTCGTAGTCTATCGCTCGGTTTGAATCGGACATTGTTGTTTGTTTCGAGGCACATGGCTGCATTTCTCAGTGGATACTGTTTGTTTGCAAAGTTTATTGCTAATTATATGTATCAAAAATGCCGAACTAGTGTGGGGTTGTGAACTGTCGGGGTAATTACAATAAGGAGAACAGGCACCGCGTGTTTTGCCTGCCGAAAGAGCAGTCTGAGAGACAGAAGTGGCTTGATTTTATTTCACCTCGTGAAAACTTTGTTGTTGATCCAGACGAGTTTTTCATTTGTAAGATACACTGGGGTGCTGACCCACCTTTGATCAAATTGCATGGTGGTTCTATGCGACCTGGAATCCCTCCCAGTATCTTCAATGTGCCTGCTTCATGTCTGCCATCTCCAAAAGATGCACCTTGCCCGGCGAAAGCTGAAGACCAACAACTGAGGTACTTTCTTCAGAAGGATAAGATTACTTCATTTGATGCTTTCAAACCTGAACATAACCTGCATTAGCAGTATAAAAACTTGATTATTTCAAGATCCAAAGAAAAGCTTGTGTGTTTGTTCATGACCGACAACTTCAGTGAGTGCAGCCTGTCTGTGATTGTCGAAAAAAACCCACTTTGTGTTCCCCACTGACGTTCAGTGTGTTCAAGAACGGTATTAGTACCACTGTTTAAGACACTTCATCCCAACAATGGTTTGAGATCGTATACGCAGCTTGACGCAACTGTGCGCTTGGCAATGAACTATGACATCCCGTTTGACAAAACGATCCAAAACGTTGTCACCCTTCAAGCTCACACGTCAGCCTATGCCGACACCGAGAAGGAGAAGAAGTTGGTATTTTTGACACGTCAGTTGGAACTTTTATCACAGAGGTAGTTTTCCATGAATGATAATTAATCGTTTTGCTCTTCAATCATACCCAAAGCATAATTATGAACAGCTCAGAGACTTTGGTGCTGCCATGCAAACGCAAGCTACAGTACATCACTTCATCTATTGACGAGAACCAGGTGCTGAGGGAAACATTTGACAAAGTCCAGACACTGCAACAGAAGAATGTATTTCTCTTGGTAGATGAAGTACAGATTCGCCCAACTGTTTCATTTTCTGATGGATTGCTGAGTGGCATGGCTGAGAACAACATAGACTGTAAGGCCACTTCTATTCTGTGTGTCTTGATGAAGTCGCTGCACAAAGAGCCTAGTTTGATGATTTCTGACACCCATCCACAAGCTGACGGCAGCATACCAGCTTGAGCGTGTGAAGGAGGCTGCAGCTGCTGTTGAGAGGGTAAGTGGACGTGTCATCGGGTCTATCATAGACAACCACAAGGTAAACCAGCGGTATTGTAAGCTGTTTGAACGACTAGGTGATTGCAGTGCCACAGCCAAGCATCCTCTTGACAACGAGCGTGTCTGTCTGTGTCAACGAGCGTGTCCTTTTTGACACAGTACATCTACTAAACAACTGGAGCTAAACAACTGGAGCTAAACAACTGGAGCTAAACAACTGGAGCTACATCTGCTAAAAAAACTGTATCCGCAACACCTGGATCAGTGAGAAGGGCCAGAAGATCAGTCTTGACAATGAAACACCGGCATCATTTGAAGACGTCAAGGAACTGTACGAGTCAAAGAAAGGCAGTATTCTGAGACTACTACACTCACTCAATTTGCTGTCAACCCCTCAAATTTGCTGTTAACTCCTCAGAGAAAGACCAGCAGAAGAATGCAGTCCTTCTTTAGACCTCTGTAAAGAAGGCCCGGTTGGCTGACTAATCGCTGCAATTTGAAAGGTTTTTACTTCTATGTCTGTTTGTTTAATTACGTGAATGTTTGTATGTTTGTTGGTTTGCATTGGAAAAGTTTTAACTATAATCTATTTTGTAAAGTCTAAAACTGCAGCAACTTGGATTTCTATAAAGTGGCCACTAAGCTCATACAATAATACATGTTAAGTCCGGCTAAAATTTATATCTCAGAGCATTACAGTGCTTTAAACGATTTAAAATTCACTGTAAAACCTTATTATCTTTTCTATTGCTTTGAAGAAGTAACTTTTGATCAATTTGCCCCATAGAAAATGTTATGTTACTAAGAATGCAATGGCCTCCGCTAGCGTAATCCACTATATGGCCGTGCACGTCCTGTTTATAGTAATCCTTGTTACGCACACAAACCGTCGCTTTGTTCTACACAGAGTGTAATTGTATCAGATATGATGTAACATGTTTCTCTATTAGAAACAGTACTTTGTTCGGAAATTGGGACCACCAATTTACAAAAAAAGGCCGGAATTTTGAAAATTATTGTGCATACATATTTTCTTTTCTCACTGCAAGTCACAGTTCACACGTGAAGCTTTGAGCCAATATCATAAATGTTCATTGCCCATTGGGTTAAAAAACGGTGTTTACAAATTGGGAAATATTTAGCTCTTGGGGCCACGATATCAGATATTGGTAATTTTGTAAATTACCAAACGTTTTGCAAAAGACTGGAAAACAAGGACTATACTGACTTTGGAAAACTTTGTGATATTTCCATGAAATTGTTGATGGTCTCATTATGTGCGAAGCAACTAAAAAGTTCTCGGATAAAATAAGTATTACTTTCTTCAGTCTGTTGTAGAAAAAATGGATGTGGTAAGTTTTGATATCATGTGGCAGCGAATTAAACCCATTTTGCGAATCAGTAATAATCTTTAACGTTGTAAGAAAGCGAGTAAATATATCTAAAATTGGTTGTTTATTAATGGATTTCATTCTGTTATCAGGATAGAAGATTCTCGGGTGTGAGTCAAGTTTTACAGTACTCAAAGTGAGTCTTAATATGAAGCAAAAACTTTACAATTTGTTTGTTTGTAGTGTTGGATAAATGGATCTACCTATCTGCCTCACAACTTTCATTTAAGGACGACCTATGCATTTGCGGTATGCCAATGAGTGTTATAAGCAATTATACGTAGTGTTACGTACGCAACTTACTTGTAATACTTTTGGTAATCTTAAAACGCCTTTAAAATACTGTCATCGAGTTTTTTCCAGGGAATGTTTTTTTATGATTGAACAACCAATTAATAAAATATGAACAATAAATATAAATATAATACCATTTGACTGACATCAAATTTAAATTTACGAGCATGCATGCATTATTTAACTTATGCATATTATTTATTTTGGCTTGTTGTTGTAAGACCGTCTTAAAATTGTATAT
>VCRD01005420.1:0-28269 GCA_006783055.1 Trinorchestia longiramus
ATCCGTCGTTTGCATGAATTCACTGCGAAATCGACGTTGTTTTTCACATTGTCATCGAATGAAGTGCAGAATTGCCGAAAACACGCAGATTTTGCTACCTTTAAGTATCAAAACCTTCAATTGGCATTTTACGGAAAAACGGCAGCGTGCTTAGAAGTGGTAAAATTTAATTGCATGTTGTGTTCGAAGAAATTATTGTCTTCTGGGTTCTTCGATTCCTATCTGCTGCACATTGGAATTTTATTTTATTTTTGAATTTGAGACCTTTTAGTGATTTCTCTACAACAATCACTCTTCAGTCCCAACCCTCAAACATCTCTTTACTACGAGCAGACATTGAACATCTTTATCTTACTCGGAGTGAGGGCCTGAGGGAGTAAGGAACCATCGAGGAAGGAGAAAAGGCAATTGAAAGCAGGATGAGTTTTAAACTTTGTACTTGGGCATTTGAATATTATAATAGTTGTTGCTTCTTTTTTCTTTGATGCTCACGTCTTGCCGGCAGGGCGTCGGTACGTATAGCGTTGTAGCACGTGCACTTCCTGCCAGTGCGTGGGTTGTTGAGCCCACCCTGCCAACAGACAGGATGGCTGGTATCTGCTTCCTTCGCTCTGCTGTGGGCTGTAAGTTGATTTCTCCAGGTGATGAGAGTTCATGGTGGAGATGTTGACTTTGGAAGCGCTTGGTAGAGAGTCCGTGACGCAGAGCGTTGTAGCCTCCTTATATTGGGCGGTTGACTGGATTCTGCTGCCTGAGCGTGACCACTCATTGGTTAATGTCGTGCTTCTGGTCGTAACGGGTCCTAGTTTCGTCGCTGGATTCACTTCTTCTGTCCTTTTTGCTCATTAGTCGATGAAAGCTAGCCTCGTCGCGGTACTCGTTTGTAGTGGAGCCATGCGATTTCCTACAACTTATTCTCGCTCGCATTCTAAATTAACTTCATTGATACGTTCTGGGATCAAAATTTAACGTTGTGACTGTCTATAATTGGTATATCGTCACGTTATTATTTTTCTGTCTAATTATTGCATTATTTTTCGGGCTATTTCATTCATATGATGCAATTGTGTAGAAATACTTAATGCCTATTATTTTCTTTGAAGTTTTCTTTGAACATTTTCTAACAATCTTTTATTAAATCTTAAAGCACATTTCATTTTGACTTGATATTTCGAAAGCGTTCCTGTAGATACAAAAAATCGTATGCTGGTTAACATACCATTGTTGATTTGGAGACATATTTTTCAAGATGTGGACTAGTAAAATTTTGAATAGAACGTTTTCAAGGTATTTTATTAGTCTCTACGTTATTTTGATTCATTTTCTTGACTAAAGATACTATATAAGATAATACTGACGAAATATCAAGTAAAATTGTGAACCCAAATCAAAGTTATGATATAAATATGACAGATCCAATACTTTTGCCTGTAAATGTTCTGAAAATTAATACATGTGTGGCTCTTCTTGCATGCAAAACAGATCTGTTGATTTGATAGGAAAAGTTGAATTTGAATTGCGTCTGGTGGAATAACAGGCTACAACTAACGAGGTTAGAATTAAATTGATTGAGTCGATCGTACGCAGTAGTGACTGTACACCTCTTTTCTTTTGTTCTGCTTTGACATGAAGAAAACACGACATCATTCCCTCTTAAATACATCAGCAACGTTCTACAAGAGTTATTTGGATCCATAAAGCTGGAATGAATATCCACTACTACAATCAAGATTACATGTTCATGTGACTCGAAAAGGAATGATGACACAGCTGAAATGAAATTTACTCATAAATACTTGTTTTTTTAAAACCCATTGACCATTTTTTTGTTAGGAAAGTGAAAGCTTCAAGGATGCATGTGGAAGTTAGAAATAAAGAAGTAATTCAAATCAAGCAGGAACTCTACTTTTCAAGTACATGTACAACGTGAAAGAATTTGAATCTTATGTGCACACCAGTATGGAAGCTGGGTACAGTTATGCAATCTTTTCCGACAATCAGAACATAGTTGTAATAGATAAATTGCCAAAAATAGAGAGGATCTACTCAAAAGAATGGCGGTTTAATTTTAAATTCGGAGTAGAAGCAGAAGTCTTCATGTAAAGTCATTGGCAAAAGAACTTTTTGGGTTAACTAGAAACTTGTTCAGTCTTGACAGTTTGATCTCACACGAAAAACTGAAAGTCAAAGTCTTTTTTGCGACTGAAATCCACCGTTAAGAAATACTTCTATAGTTTTTACCAAAATCATCGCCAACGATGGCGAGCATCAATTAGAATATCAGATACAATGCAAGGCTCAAGTTCACCTCGAAACATCGGGTCTGTCTGTAAGAATGAATGAAGAAAAACATTTTACAGATTCACTAAGTCTTGTTATACCTTCATATTATAAGTCCTTTGTAAAACTGCTAGCGAATTAAAGGAAAGAGCTCGTTGATTTGAATTGGGCTGTCCTATTTCTACTGAAAAATACTTACACAAAGAAGATGAAAGTGTGCTTTCATGAATCCCTAAGATGATGTATGTATGTATATGCTATAATATTATTTAAATTATATGTGTGTTTTTTTGCACAAAAACACATTTTAATTTACAGGGGATGAACAAAAATATGGCCACGCCTCGTAAAATGCATGCTGGAAAATGAATGTTTTTTCTAATGGAATGTGTAGGTCGCACTGGTGTTCAGGCATGCTGACACCACCTATACAGCTCTGTAAATACATTGTGCAGATCAGTCCTTGTCGGCACACCATCGTGTGATGTAATTGCATCATGTCAGAGCAAACGGACTTCGAACGTGGGCAAATTGTGAGAGTATATATGGTCGGTGCTTCAGTAAGTAGAATAGTTGAGGTGTTTGGTGTTTGAAGAGGTACTGTACTGAAGATTTATCCTGTATATTTGAGATGCAGGAAAACATGATCCACTAAATCACAGCACTGACGAGAGTGTGTGTTGAGTGATCGTAACAGACGATCATTAAGGAGGATTGTGACGAAAAAGAAGACCACAACTTTGAAAGTTACCAAAAAAATAAGAAGGAAACACCCCGATCAGGATCTTTCTGGCACAGCTGCAATTTAAAAACGATTTATCAGTGATGATAATGCCCTTTACAGATGAAATTAGCGTTTAAAAATAAAATCTGGATTATAGAGTAGTAAAAGACAGTAATATCGTTGGATGAGTCTTTTTCACATTGTTCCCACTTCTGGCGAAGTTTACATGGGGCGAACGCCATCCCCAAGCCTATAACATAAACTGCTTGCTGCCAGGCATGAAACATGTCGAAAGATTTGTAATGCTTTGGGCAGCCATAACGGGGTTTTCTGTAAGCCACGTGATAACTCAGCAATGGTGCATTACTGCCAAGAATTATGGGAATATCTTGGCCGATCATGTCCATTTCATGGTACAAACCTTGTTCCCCACTTGTAAAGGTGTGATTCAAGACGACGAAGCCCCTATTGATGCAGCTCACATCATCCAGGACTGGTTTTATGAGTACGAGTATGATTTATCACGTGTCCCTTGGCCATCACAGTCAGCAAATCTCAATATTATAGAACATTTGTGGTGTACATTGGAAAGGGAAGTGTCTGGTCGCTATCAACCGCCATCATCGTTATCTGAATTTGCCACTGATTTGCAGGAAGCGTGGTACAAGATTCCCTTGGCAAGTATGCAAGAATTGTATTTATTCGTTCCGAAAAGAGTGCAAGCTGTTTTGAATGTAAACGGTTTTCCTACACCATATTAGGCAAGGAAACATACTTTTTAGGTATTTCCATATTTTTGTTTAAGCACTATATATATAGCACATGAAAAGTTATGATGAAACAGTAAAATGCATCACTGATATGTGGTTTCGGCACCAACAACTTAATTTTTCGAATACACTTATACGTTGTTTCCTCAAAGGAAAACATTATCAGCGTAAGCTCAATTGACTATTAAATCATGCTAGTGCTGGTAACGCCATTGTTAAACTTTACATACTGAGAGCATATCCCTGCAAAACTATCATCTCGCTTCGTTAATTGCTTAAAAAACTTAATCAACGTTGCGTCTTCTACTAAAATCAGTTTTTCAATTGAAGCAAAACAGGTTGGCAAAATGTACACTAGAATGTCTCACAGTTATTGTTTTCGAAACCATTCTACTCCTGAATAGATAATAATTTAAGCACACATCTCTTTGACAGTAAGTATTTATATCCTGCTCTTCATGTTACGATAACACTTTCTTCTTACTTCTTACGAAGTTTCTGAATGGAGTGAAATTTTATTGTTAAACCTACTCATACTTTTTGCCCTTCAATTATTTCACTTTTTAACAACACCCCCAAATTGAAGACATACGAGAGAAGCTGGAAAAATTATGTCCTGTATTTTCATTTAGGGTAAACATACATGCACTCTGCATTTTATTAGGTTTCAACTTGTGCCTGTACAACTCTAAAATTCTCAAGTTAAGATTTGTTGGATTCCTAAAACTTCATTTATGACGTTTGTTCATAAACATAGTCAAAAAAGTTTGGACAGCTAGTTGGAACAAATAGATCAACATTACATAGAAACTGTTGAACTACCTTGGGAACGATTTATCCAAAATAATTGAAGGGTGGACAGCACTAGTGGACTACTTGCATTTTTTCCCACGGGAAAAAATGCAATTAGTCCACTAATGCTGTCCACCCTTCATATAGTAAACTACTGGATCGTAATCGCCTCTGTCAGCGCTGTGTTAGCGACAGCACGGGAGTGGACTACTTGCATTTTTTCCCGTGGAAAATATATTATATTTACCACGGGAAAAAAATGCTAGTAGTCCACTAGTGCTGTCCACCCTTCAATTGTGCTCTAATTCATGAACTGCAAAATTACTCGGAAAATGATGCAATAGTTCTTTACTGGAGAATGGTATGAACACCTGAAAAATATCGTAAATGTGGAAAGTTGAAAATGAGGAGTAGAAATTTCAAAAGGTGCAAGGCATGAGCTGAGGAAAAAAAGGGTTTATTAAAATATTCAAAGCTACACAAAACGATACAATCACTCCCTAAGAACTTGGCTCGAAAATAATACCTCAAATTACTAAATAATTTCATTATCAACTTGACTCTTCTATTCACTACTGTAAATTACAGTTCTTGGATTATTCGGTAATTTGGTTAATGGTTTTTGGTTTGTATTAATGTTCAGATAAAAGTAACTGATTTGTAATAGCGAGTAAATGTGAAATATGCTCTGCAGGATGATCTATATGGAAAAAAGTGAGTTCTTTCCTTTTTTATTTCGTCTGCTGACTGGATCCTTGACTCTCGGTACATATTTCAACTGGATTGTCAGTTCTTTGTTCGATTTGCTAGTAAATTCAAATTTATTCATTCACTTTTGTGATTTTCGTGCAGGAAATTTTAAATGAGCTAAACTTGTGAATTCAGCTGTCTGCATTAGCGCACATTCTTTTATTAATGATTAGAGTGGGAAAACATACGCTTCTGAAATAGTATTGCAAGTTTTCGATTTCTACTGGGTATATGTTATAGTATCATTACAGCATTATAACATGATGTCAACTTTACGTAAGTTTTTTTCTAAAAGAATGCGTTTGCTGCATTCAATACATTTAAACAAAAGAAAGAATTGTGTTTAACCCAAAATTCTCTCGAGAATTGGTGGTACTTTAACTTGCTACTTAGATTGAATTGATAATGTATTATCTGTATGTGTACTCAGTATTTATACCTTGGATCGCAGTATTATACATTGTATTTACAACTAGACTAACTTTATATTTAAACCTAGGATTTAAGCCTGCAATGTGATAGAGAATAAAAACTGTGACGAGTTCTATATGATTTTTAACCTTGTTCACTGCCATCCAATAATGCATTTTATACATGTCATATAGAGTGGTTGAGCGGTGTTATATCAGATAGTACTTCGTCAGCTTTTATATACGAGTATCAAGTGTACAATAACTCAACTAAGCCCGATCAGACTGAATTTGCACCATATTAGATTTACTTAACATATTTGGTAAAACTCACCATTGGGTGAATTAAGACGAAATGTTCAAATCTGAACCAGGATCACTTTGGGTTTATTAACAAATAGAGAGTAAACCGACTGTTACTGTTGCAAAATATTTTCAAATTCTCTAGGTAAGTCATCAATAATTTAACGCTTTGTTGTACCTTTTTAGTCAGTTGAAATTATGTAGCCAGATAACTCACATCATTGAACGTTTACACGGGTGACGTAAAGTGGACTGACTCATTTGAGGAGTTGATTTGAATTTTGAAGTAAACGCAATAAGATCAGCGCAATAAGTGTGATAAAGCTGTCTTCCTGGTGTCCTTCATGTTTGACGTGTTCCGAAAAAGACGTATGTTGTACCAAATATTGCGTGTATCAATTGAGAAGGATTTCAAACAAGTTGTTAGATATTTCTGTTGTCCTTGTCTACTGCATACATTTGAAAACTAAATTTTTAAAAGAAGAAGTTTCAACTTGAAAAACTGAAATGAATAAATCGGAGTCCCTTATCTGTATATGAGTCAGATATCGAACATACTTCAGGAAGAACATGTGAGCCACAGGTCAGTCCATGATGCAGGTTAAATTGTTTATCAGTCCTCGACGAGGCTGACTGACAAATTATGTTAAAATGAGTAGGTAATGAAATCGACAGTTTTATGATATCCTTCCTGTCAGTGACAGAAACGAGGGTAAAAAATGTTTTTCTAGGATAAAAAACATTATTACAGAGAATACATAACAAAACAACATTTTTTGTAAAGTGCAGACTCGTAAATTAATAAATTAAAAAACAGGCTGAGTGGAGAATGCAATTCACAAATTTAATGATTAGATAGTCAATTGAGGTTTGCATTATGAATGATTTTTCCGAAGAAACACATATGAATGTGTTGGAAAGAATGTGGTGTATTGATTGACGTGCGTATTAATTTCATGGCTAATACTAATTCGTTCAATATATCAAGGGCTTTCTTTCCACGATATTAAGTAACCACGGTAAACAGTCACTGAATATTTAGGTATGATTGTTATTAGTAGTATCCATCAATATTTAGCTTTATTCACAATATGGAGACTAACCATACGTAATAAAACGTCCAATAAAATTGTGAAAATAACGGAGTAACACCGAAAAGAATGATGTACAAACAGCTAATCATGAAAGTAGTGATGTTTAAATATCGGAGTTTGACTGTATGCAAAGTTCAGCAGGCAAAAATCTGCAATCAGGCTTCTCAAAGTATTGCTGCTTCCTATGTGAATGGGACAACCAAGCCCGAGACAAAAAAAAACAATCTTTATTTCCAATCAAGTACACAGTACATAGACATTTAGTACATTGGTTTTTCAAATTCTTAAGGTTAACATTCTTAGAGTAAGGATGATGGTGAGCTCCATGCGACGATGCTGGGATGTGTCCATGGGTTGTTGAGGTCTTACCGATAAGTGCGAGCTCACGGCGTGAAACGAGAAACAGCTCGTATTCATGGCCGGGTTTCGAACCCGCAGAAGTCTTTCTGCACAAGCAGAGACCCGATACAGAATACGGGCCGCAGACCACACGACTACGGTGGCTGCAACACATCGTACAGAACTGGCCTCTGCGACAAAGTTTTACTCGCGAAAAAAGTCACTCACGATCCTCTGGTGCAAAAGAAAAATATTTACTTGCCACTTTTGCACACCAAACTCGGATTGATCATACAGTTTGTAAAAGCAGTGGACAGGACAGGTGATAAATTTCCTCTTCTTAGTGAGGCTAAAATTACGAAAGAAATTTTCGTGGGCCCAAGATTAGAAAACTTTTTTAAGATTCGACGTTTATTGAATACCTGCATCGAAGAGAAAAACGAGATTGGCTTGCATTTCAAAACGCCTTTGAGAACATTTTAGGTGGCAACATCAGTGATAATTATGTCGCTCATGTCGAGAAATTGCTGTCAACCTACAAGACAATGGGGTGTAACATGTGTCTTAAACTGTATTTCCTTCACTCACGCCTGGAATTCTTCCCTGAAAATTTAGGAGTAGTTTCAGATAAACATGGAGAATGCTTCCATTAAGACATCACTAAATTCGAGAGGAAATTTTTAGGGAAGTGGAATGCGAGCATGTTGGTAGAGTGCTGCTGTGTTTTGGTACGAGAAACTTCTACCTCAGGGTACAAAAGGAAAGTAAGCACCGAATGATGGTACTTTTCTTGTATTTTGATATACTTTACATTCGTTATTTTACATGAATGATTTTTTTTATTTATTTATTATTCCTCACAGCTATAATAAACATTTTCACCCCTACAAATCAAACTCATGGCCATATAAGTATTATCACAACGTGATCAAAATAAGGGAAGGTAATGATTGCAGTGCAGGGCTATAGTTACCAGAGTAATTCAAATTTAAACGTGTCAGAGCATGAAAATTCCTGTGCAAAACTGTGCGCCCGGGATATCGTGAATTTTCTGAACTGTTATATATATTTTTGTTATTGTAGTTTTAGATATATTGTTGCTATATTTTATATTATGTGGGGGTGTTTGAGACAGGATGAGGGGAAAAGCTTGAATATATAGAAAATAAGTGAAAAAATAGCAAAAAAAATAATAAATCAATCATTTTTAATGATTTTTTTGCTATTTATAGAGGCAGGTTCCTTTCAAATCTACCTCCTTGCTACAAATGTTCATGTTTTAGAACATATTGCCTCTTTAGCCATTCAGAAGACACGTAAAATCTAAAATAACCCTTTTCATCCCTCCATATCATCAATAAGTGATGAAAATCGGGGGTTCTCCCCTATAAAAGGTTGGGTGAGGGGGAAAAACAGGGGTCATATTCGGATTCAAGAGGTTATTTTACACAAGAAACTGCAGGAATAGTGTCAGGGCCAATTTTCATGCCGACCAGTATTATCCGTTCAGTCAAGCTACACTCCCGCTGAAGCCCAGCATGCTATCTTTCGCCGTACTTGTTATGTTTTGTGGTGATAAGCCCAATGTTAAGTTTTCTTTGTTGGGCAAATAACAATTTATCAGAAGGTAAGGTTAAGGGAGTCGTCTGGTGCACCTCTAGTTGGGGAATTCAATGATAAGACGGGTACTCAGCTTTTGTTTATTTATTGATCCGTAGGGCAGCTGGTGGACAGAAGACATCCGTTGTCCACGAGTAAAAGAGATTGAGAACTAGAAGTAATGATCAAGAATATGATCAAGAATATGATCAGGACTATGATCAGGAGTATGATCAAGACTATGATCAAGACTATGATCAAGAATATGATCAAGAATATGATCAAGAATATGATCAAGAATATGATCAAGAATATCATCAAGAATATAATCAAGAATGTGATCAAGAATGTGATCAAGAATGTGATTAAGAATGTGATCAAGAATGTAATCAAATGTAAGATCAAAAGTGTGATCAAGTGTTAAGATCTAAAAAGCAACGATGAGACTAGAGAAGAGAGAGAGAGATGAGAGACGAGAGACGAGTGAGAAGAGAACAGGACCGCCAGGTGTCTGGAAGAGAAGGTTGAGCTTAATTTTCACATCTTCACAAACATAAACAAACACAAGCATTACCCGTAGCAAACCTAAGCAATGACAAGTCTAATCAGAATTAAATGCAGTAGTAAGGCAGTCCAATCTCAAAATATTCAGGAAAGCTGGAATATAACCTTATAGAGAGATAAAAAGTAAGTCCCCTTTAAATAAACAAGGAATCTAATCCTCACTAAAAAGGTCTATTTTTAAGACTAGAAACTGAGCAAAAGTTGCTTCAGTGAACATGGAATTCTAGACAAGATAATTGAGTTTTAATAAACTCAGTTTTATCTACTGAACAAAGTCGATTTTTAATGTTTGATTTAGGATCAATTAAATCTAGAGAGGGAAATGATTATTTGGTTCATATAGTTACTAAAAATATGAGCACAATTGTTGAACAGACAATAAGGGGTCTCGTGAAAAAGGTCGCTCAAGTATGCAAGGCTAAAATTTTTAACCACTTAAATAATTTCCATAATCCTGCAATACTGCCATGATACGGCCACAATATAACAACCTAAGATGAACGAAAGTTTCTATATAAAATAATTAAAACATCCTAATTAGAGCAAGAATAAAATACATCCTAAACATTGTGCAGAAATATAATGGACATCCCAACACATGGTAAAAAAATGAAGGAAACCAACTAGTGATAACATAGCACATTATGGATATCTTTATTCGGGGAATATATCATCTAGCAAACCATGATATTATGGTTAATCCCTGAAATTTATGGTTTTGATGAATATGACCTGAGATGAAAATATTTGCAATAAAAAACTACAATAATATTAAAAGGAATGATATATCAATAATACCTGAATGGGAATTGTTAAATAAGAATTCTATACTTCCAAGTAAGCAACACACAATGAATAAAAAATAAAATATATCTATTTTACAAGGGATTGAAATCAATATAGTTGTAAGCTGAATACATGTTTACAAAAATCTCTACTTTTAGGTATAGAATGCAATGTAAAGGCAAGTTTGTGATTTAAGACAATTTTTAGTCTGTAGTTAAATTTAGTGATCCAATTTATGGTCTAGCTACACCATATTCAGCTGATCCCACTTCTATTCAGGAAGTGTGCGGATAAATTGAACAATAAAAAAACAGATTATAAAAGACGTTCACTGTGTCAATTGAACAGTAAAAGGAAAGTATATCAAGTAAATACTTGGAGTAATGCAGAGAGAGCTTGTAACAGCAGAATGTAAGAAACATCTCACTATGGATGAGCAATAGAAAATCTCAACATAACAGGTGAATTTTTAAACAGATAGTAAGGTAGATTTGAAAATTAGATAAGAAATACTCTCAGTACTAGTTAAACCCACAGTTGTTCTATTAAATCCCAAAATACAAGTCCTAAAACTTGGTTATTTCAGGGATGTGCCATAGGTCGTCTCTACATACGCACATTATACAAAAATTAACACAAATGATATGAAACAATCCTACACCTAATATTTCTAGAAAAATATAGTGAGACTAATAAATATATCTAAGTCCTAAACACAATTAATTCTGAACTTACTGTAAAAACACTTCACTTTAAGGCACTTTAAACTTACGTTATCTCCTAAAAGCTACGATCAGACTGACGTCGAGTCAGGATCCGGATTTGCTTCTCTGGGTGAAATTTTAAAAAGAACCATATCGACAGTTCTTTAAGTACTAAGAATGATTTTACAAAATACAGCGAATTTTTGTAATTAAAAATTTACAAGAATCTCGCTTAGAGTTACAAAAACCTATTCACAAAATACAGGAAATTTATTGTAAAAAGTACGATTTAATTTGTAAGCTATTAATTCATACGCATAACTTGAAAATGGAGCATGAGCAGCGATGTAATGCTACATACTTCTCTCTCTCTTTTAATCACCGTTTCCATTAATGAAATGCGAAGCCAAAACTTAGTTTCTGTTACGGAATATTGTACGCATGTTTGGAATCTTGGACGCTGACGGTAACAAGATCGTCTCCATGGGGAAGCAATAGACATTGAACTGCTCTAATTTGCCTAAAAACGCCTAGTTTAAGATCGTTATTGCTAGATTTAAATCGTCCGTTCTAGACAATTGATGAATTGGTTAAAGTGTTTAAGTTCAGACTCTGGATATTATCACACAAGAGTCGAGTATTTTTTAAATAGAAAATTAATACAGGGAATGTGTTCCCATTATAAAAGAGATAAAGTATACTACAAAATTCAATTAATATAATAATGAATTTATAAGCTATGACAATAAAATTAGTAAGCTCTACCTCGAAAAAGTTCAACGTATTTATTGTATTATTACAGTAAGCAAATAACGAAAGTGCAACGTAGGGTAGTAAGCAAGCCATTTTTTACCACGAATTTTTTTACTGCAACATTGGATTATAACTTTTGTAAACTGATGGCTGGATTTGTGGTTTGCTTGAATGAAAATAAAATTTACTGACAGTGTGAAAAGTTTATTTTAAAATTCTTCTCTTGAAATTTCAAGATTGAGCAGAAAAGTTTAGAAATAAATTGAATGAGTCGACTCTATGCAGCATGAGTGATGCCACGCGTCTATTTTCTTGTTCTGTTTTGATATGCAGAAAACACAAGCTCTTTCGCACTGAAACATATTAGTCGATGTATGAGACATTTTTTAAACTATAATGCTGGAATAGATATCAATTGATATCATCAAGGTTACATGTCCATGCAACTCAAAAATGGATGGCACCACTCTAAAGAAATATTTACATCAATGTTTTTTTTGGAAATCACATTGATAATTCTTCTATAGGGAGAAGTACGACATTCATCGATATTTGCAGAAGGAAGAACTAGAAAAAGCATTAATTCCCTTTTCATGCACATATACAACACAAAAAAGTTTGAATCTTAGACCCACTCCTGTATGGAAATTGGGCACACTATTTTTTTTGTAACGATTAGGACTTTGTTATAAATGAAAAACAACTAAAAATATAGATGATTTACTCACAAGAATTGAGGTTGAATTTAAATTTTAGTGTCTGAGAAGAAGCCTCTTTGCAAAGTAATTGAAATGAAAGATAATTTTTTGACAATGGAAACCCCTTTAATTCTCGACAATTTGAATATCTAATAAGATGTAAAGTTCAAGTTCACTTCGATTGTTTTTTTCAGTCTATTTTTAGGAATGTTGAAAAGTACAGAGATCTTACGCATTTCATGTCATGTTTTCATGCATGTCATTAGTTTTTTGTGATACTGGCTCATGAATTAGTCTGAAAAACTTGTTGGGCTGATTTGAACTCAGGGTGTTTATTTTCTACTGAAGATACTGAGACATCAAAGGTGAAACTGTATTTTTATAAATTTCTAAAATATTGACTATAAACACAATATTTTTTAACGAATATATGTTCATTTTTATGTGTCTTTTTTAGTTTGAAGGCGCCTCATTTCCAATCCGCTTAGCTACGTTCTGAACATAATACATACAGATAGTATGAACATGCATCACAAATAAATATGCATCTGCTGTCGAGATCGATTGCAAATAAGACCTATTTCCTGCGCAACTTTGTGTCCGATTTAAAGACTAAAAATGGCAAGTGCAGCACTGTATTCAGCAGTTGTCACTCGTCTCTTGCACATACGTACAGCATCTAATTAGAATTGGTAAGCTATGAAACATTCGTAGAATCAAAATTTAGTGTTTGAGTGTGATCAAAATTCTGCGAAATCTCGTCTAAAATTCAGTTTCCCCGTAAACTACCACAGGGTAGTAATATTAGTAAGTACTAATTTCAACTTTTTCAATCCATTGTAAATGCTAGATTTAGCTTTTCATGCATAAACAGTATTTAGGAATAGTAGTCAAATTATTCTTTATGAGCTAATTATACCGAACTTTTAATATTTAGCTTCACCTACGTGTTCAGTTTTGGTTTAATTTACCCTAACTATTAGTAGTAACTACTACCCTAACTATTAGTAGTAGTAGTAGTTAGGGTAATTTACCCTAACTAATACAATGCAGGATTCGCCTCGTTAATCTCAAATTTCATTACACTAAAAAAATGTGCGATATAATTCAATAAGAAACTCTTCCTGATAAGCCACTGAATCATGCTATATTTTCAGTCCAACTTAAATTTGGGTGTTACATTTAGTGACAGTGCATGATTGGATTAGAGAATCGTCAACCGGAAATCGTAGACCTACAAGTTAGAGTTGGTAGATTTTTATCTGGTTTCCTGTTTCATTGAAATTAATATAATATATTAATATAATATAACACTCTTGCCCCTGATATCACGATTCTTGAAAAAATCTTACTGATGTCGTTCTCCTGTTTTCTGTTTGCTCCTTACCATTGATCAGAACGAAGCGTGTAGCAGGTCGCCTCTACAAACATTTCTTATACATCAGGGATGTACAGTGAGTAAAAAATAGTATTTTAATGAATATAGAGTTTCATTTGAATGCAACTTGTAAAAAGTACATAATTTGAGACAATGAATATTATTAAGCAGTAAAATGATTTATTTTGGCAAATGTATGCTACGAATATTTGAGTTCAAACAAAAACGATAGCAAGTCAAGAAAATATTCGGAAGTTTACTTCTGAATGACTTATTTGCGTTTGTTCCAGAAATTTCTCATTCATGCGATCTAAAGTCATAAATTTCTTCCGATTGTTTTGAGCGCATTTGGTCATTAGACTGTTGTGTCAAGAGGCAGTCATCATTTCGATGCCGCTCTACGAATGATGCAAATAGCTTAAGCAACGTGAACTACCAAATGATTAAAAACCGTTTATATTGCATGCATACGACAAACAGCAATTATCTAAGCATTTCTAAGAGCTTGATTGTTCCTGTTAATACAGTTGGTCACATTATAAAGATCGGAAAGAGTTTTAAACCATTGACTATTTTTTCTGGTCGGGCGTACCTTGTAATATCTGTAAAAAATTCATTTGTATGTTTCGTACTGTACAATGTGATTCTTTCGTCCCTAAGTAACAACTCTAAAACAATATTTGTGCTAATTAGACTGCAGTTTGTAAAAGAAGCACAAGTAATGAACTTCATCAGCGAAAATTGACTCCACAATCTCCTCTAATGCACCATTATTGAAAAATAAACTCATTTGAAATAGAAACTACAGTTTGTCAGAGGCTATTTAAAATGTGATGTTCCTATTTTCAAAAAAAATTATGGGTGAATGAATTAAGGTTGAATGTTTTAGCCATTGTGATCCAACATAAGTTTGGAGACTGGACAAAACTGCTTAAGACCAATGCTTCCTGTAAAGTATGGTGTCTGAACAATAATGAGTTGATGCTCGTGTATCATTCAATGTCAAGGGATCACTAAAATAAATTAAGGAAGCAATGAATAGGGCCAAGTAACGAGAAATATTATTGGCTAATTTGTCTTTATATGGGGAAAAACTATAGCTTGGAAATTAATGGTGGTTCCAAATGGGCAATGATCCCAAACAAACGGCCAAACTATCCATTTATTAGTTCAAGGATAATAAGAACAATGTATTGCCTTAGCATAGCCAATAACCGGATTAAAATTAGATCCAAAAATTACGAAGAATACTGCAGGTATACAGACTTGCGGGCAGTATAAATTTTTGCAAATATAAAATTAAGCATTCAAAAAGCGTTTACGAGCAGTCGGGGCGAGTGGAGGTGACCCAACCTATCGAAGAGTCTCACAGTTGTATTATAACTGGAAATGCACTCAAATAAAATGATAAAACTGATTATATACTCGTTCCACCTCACTGCATGTCTCTAATTTTGTAGTACTTGATGGAGCCGTTGAGTGATTCTTAGTCTAATAAAGTTTGGAGTTGAAAATTATTGTGACGAATAGACACACATTGAACATGCCTAACTTCTTCAGACACCTAAGAAAAAAATTCAAGCATGTATACTAATTTTAATTATCACTTCATCACTACTCTGGATAATTGTACATCAGCCTTCATGAGAAGTAAAATTGAAGCACTTTCAAACATACCGTCCTATATTTATTTCGTTCCTATGAGTTGATTTTTCATGTATCATTTTGTTTCCCTATATTCTTATTACAATATGATTACATTTATTTGAAGGTATAGACACCTTTGTTGGTTGATTAACATAATAGGAGACCTACTCAACATTCACTTTTCAAGCAAATTATGGTTTTATTGAAACATCAGGGTCTCATTAAACTTTTCAATGCCCAAATCGGCCACTAATTGGTAACTATTTTAACGTGTTATTAATAGCCGACAATTCAGTGTTACCGAGGCATTTCGAAATTTTCAATCAACTCTGTAGCTAGGCTTCGAAAATCAATAAATGACTGAATAAATTATTCAGAGAATATAGCGCTTACTTATTGATATTCAATAGTCGATGACGTATAGCGTTTCTCAACCCTTGGTTTTGATAAGAATGCCGAAATAATTGTGCACGAATACGCTTTTCTTCTATGAGCAATGATTTCACCTTAACCAAAGCTATAAGCCTGTTGGGTATATTATTTTATAAATCGCATAACATCAAATTGTTCAAAATGTATGGCTTCTTTATAAACAATTAGAAGTTACTTGGCAATGCTTCTCCTGAGAATCTCATTGTATTCATTTATCTTAGTTTTCAATACAGTGAGTACATTCAGGTGCTTTCAGGCAATATTCATTTTTCAGTCACGAAACTGGTCAAATATATCACTTTCATTTTTCCTGACACAATTGCATGAATTTTTTACCTTACATACCGGAAGTACCTTACGCTCTGCAACTTTTGGATTCATGTATTTTGATGAAGCAGTAAGACCCCCTTAACTTCTCAAGATTCAACTTTGTAACCTAATGAAGTCAATCTTAAGGAATCATGATTGTCGAGTTTATTTGTACTACAAGTTATTTTGTTCAGAGCTTGACCGCTCACAAGCATCATCTTTCAGAAGTTCAGACAGCAGCGATGAAGTGAACTCTAATCAGCATCATGCTCTTGGTGGTCATTGCCTGCGCTTCAGCCAGCGAAGAAAGCGTAAGAAGTGATACTCATCCTGTATTATTTTTATCAACCTATGTGTGACTATTGCATGCACCCCAAATATCCATAATTCTTCTTCATGAGACCGCGTCACCATCTTAGTAAAATAACCTCACCTGTTGACAGTTTTGATTGAGACATTTTTCCATAGACTAAATGCTTTAGAATAACTGTTTTCAATAGACACTTATACCCTATGGTAGAAGGAGTGTCTCAGTTTACCTCTCCCGGTTTTTTGAGATTGTATTACAAGTGTTTGCAGCATTTACTTAAAAGGAAGGCAACCGGTGGCACGACGACCTAGGCTTCGGTCTGGGTTGTCCGAAATGCCTGAGCACTGTGTAGTTGGAGGAGTAGCATTTGGTTGCTCACCTATCAGGCGAGCCTGTTCATGGGCGAACACAAGTGGTGTCGTTCCGCTGGCAGGCTCGTTGCTGGACGATTCTGTCGAGGCATCACACGGTTATTGCCCACCACAGCTCGTTGCTTGGTCATCCGCTGGATCTAAAAGTGCAGATGCTTCATCTGCACTTTATCACCAGCTTGGTCGACTGGTGAGCGAGTCTGCTTGCGAGCGGAAAGACCCGGGTTCGAATCCCGCTGCCGACATGGTTGACGTGGCTAGAAATACGGCATGGGACTTGGGTAAACAACCGAATAATTATCGAAGTAATTATCCGACCCAAGAATGGGCTAGAAGGTTCGTCCCTATAGCCTCATTCTATTCTATTCTATTCTATTCTATTCTATTCTACGTATAATGATATACTGTAAATGGTCATTCGAAGACTCCTCAAATGCAACACATGGGGGCATAGGGTAGTTCATATTTATTTTTGTTGTGAACTGCCATTATAAAAGTAACCCAGTCTCTAAATATTTTTTTTCATTTACTTATTTTTTCATCGATTCATCTGCACTTATTTTTCCATATCCTTGTTATAAAATCAGCCCCTCTATCACGTGTCAGGGGCTGATATGACTATGAGCAGCACTTGTCATTTTCTCTCATAAACTCTACACAATCTTTGATTGATGCTGAAAATTGTAATCATGAATAATCATATGTAGTAACATTTTGCATCTCTCTAAGCGAGCAGTTACTGTGAGAAAGGAAAATATTACGTGCCGAAGACAAGGCTTTTACGCTCAATCCTAAGATATAGTGATCGTCAGCTTCCATGTTTTATCGTGGAATGCTGCTGTCAAATAGCACCATTACTTTTCCGGATGTTCTTTCTGATATCTGATGATATTGTGTTTTCACGAGTAAACCAATTTTTTTGACCCATGTACTGTTAGATAACTTGTGACGTTTATGAATATGAGTTACTTCATGTAACTAATGCATCATAGACAGCTCAAAACTTTAATGAGTTTTTAGTGAAAATTTGTTGATTGAGCGCACTGAACGTCAATGAATTGAAAAGTTCCGATTTCGTCACTTTACTCATGAAAATCAGTTGGAAATCTATTTACCGCGGGCATAAATAGGTCGTAAAAGATGGCACAAATGTGTTGAGAATGTATATGCACAATTTGATTAAACTATATATATATATATATATATATATATATATATATATATATATATATATATATATATATATATATATATATATATATATTTATGCTTGAGATGATGTATAGAATTATTTTCTTAATTCAGATATTTCGCATATAACGACCAGATATTAGTGACATACTGACATTCATGCTTGCATTTACTTTCCTGAAGCGCGTATACATTTTTCGTTGAACCCTATACATATACGTATTCAAGTTTTCACAGTGTTTTGGGCAGAGTAATAATAACCGACACAAAATTGATGGTAAAGAAATAATAGCAGTTGACTGCCAAATATTTTAATGACTGACGTAAAAATAATTCCTTTTTCATTTCACAGGAAGTTGAGTTAAAGGACATGTTCATTGAAACCGATGAGTAATGTCTAAATATATTTGTATTTCACAAATCCTTTAGTAGAGGATATATATTTCTTGATGATATATAACACTCTTCAGTCAACGTAATACACCAGCAAAATTTTAGTAGTATAGATCCTTAACTGTGTGAAAGCCAAATTGACCAGCTCAACTTTTAATAAATAAAAATAATTACTAGTATTATAAAATAAAAAATAATAATAAATAAAAGTTCACTGCTTGTATTTATAGTCTATATAATTTACCGAAAATACAAGGGATTATTTGCTTTCTCGTGCTACATTTTAGTGTACAACCATAAAACGTTTTAATTTGTGAAAAGCTTGTTTTGTGGCTTTTATATTTAGGGCTTTTCAATATGGACACTTATTGCGTTTTAAATTATTTTCTTACGAATTTAAGTACTAAGAGTTCTATCATTAAAAGATTCTATTTTCTGTTTTAATAATAGTTACGTTAAGGCGTTTCAGTTGAAATGTTTTTATTCATTCTTCTTCCACCACACCATATTGATTGATGATGTTATATAAAGCGTTACATAGTTTATTGAATTCTTTTTAATTCGTGGGGGTTTGCATATTGTCTCCATCATTAAGAACATTTTTTAAGTGTGTGTTAGCTACGAAATTCTGACAAACAAGCGCTCATTAAAGCAGGATACAAAAGCAAGGTAATCGGGTAATAATTTTGTTTTTATTTTAAACCATGTTGCAAAAAATATGTGCAATTTCTATTGTGGATTTGTGGAAATTACAACTATGAAATAATGTAGTTTGGTGATGCGTTCAATTCTGGTTATTGGCAAAATGGAAATGAACATTTTTGTTTATGCTCATATTTGTTATTGTTTTTTATTGTAGATCTGATGCGATATAACATCGAATTTAGCTGCCCGTGCTCAAGATCGGTGAGAACCTTTTCATTTCCCCAAAATTGCTAGTAGCTGAAATTGATGGTAGTGGAACTTGAATGAATCACATAATGTACATGATGAAAAACGATTACGCAGAAGTGAGGAAGAAAAATATGATGAATGACTTATAAAACGCATTTCCCTACTGAATGCCAGCATTGACAGTAAAAAAGTAATATAGAGGGTAATAGAAAATATTTCACGTGTTAATATCAGTGGGGGTACTATAACGAAAACATGTATTACGATAACTGATAAATCGGTAGCAATAAACTTATCGGTTATAACCGACAATCTATAACAGGTGATAAATGCATCGCCTGATAAGGTGATAACCGATAAATTAACAAATCTAAAATTCCGATTCTAGCGATCACGATACTGATATTTTGAATAAAAATATCGATAATTCCGAACCTTTATTTATATATTTATCTCAGAAACCAGAAAACTTTCTGAAAATTTTTCAAAACTGGAATGTCTTTAAATATTAAATGTTTGAATGTAGTTGTTCAGGAGCCTTCTGAAAATTGTGAATATGTTTTGAGTGGTGTGTTGGAAAATATTTATTACATAATTCGTACACACTGTAAATGAAATAGAAAAGGAGTACTATAACATCGCTTAAAGCCAGTTAAAGCCAGAGTGGACCAAATGTTTATCATTAACAAGCTTGTACACCTATTTCGCAGAAAATCGTCAAATACGTTTTGGAAGTTAATTGGTAATGCTAAGTACCTGAGGGATAAGCTTTATGTTCTACAGTGTGTTTGAACAAAAAGAACATATGCCGAATGCAGAGAAGAGTAGGCTAATATGAAGTGCTGAACATTGGTCAAAATAAGGAATGAAAGAAGGAAGGGAATTCTGATGGAAGTGGGATGAAGAAATCGTTGTGTAATGATATCATGGCTGATAAGGTGAATAGATTTAAAAGGCGAAAGTTGAAAGTTGTGGTGAAAATACTGAAAGTGTTTGAGATACATTACACAATATGCTAAAAAATTTAATCGTGTTTTCTTGCAAATGTTTTGGTAACTAGTTCCATTATCACCTCTGTTAAGTGCAAAGTATGATCAGGTTTGCAAATGCACATAAATATGAACGACATTTAGTTCTTTATTCATACACGTAGAAAAACAGATACACACTAGAATCCCTCATATGTCTACAGAAGAATTATGGACATAATGTATGCAAACGTGAGATAGGTTTTTCTTATCTAGAAAAAGAATTTAAAATATTAAATCCCTTTCTATGTTTTTCAGATTGGCAAACCTTGCGTGCAATGCCGTACAAGAGAGAAGGTCCTTTGTTGCGTCTACCGCTTCTTCCGGTGCTGTAAGAATGAGTAAAGAGAGCAGCGAATGGTCATCAGCATAACTAAAAATAGAGTTCTATCGTCAATGATCAATTCGGAGGAAACTGAAATTCTCTGTAGATGAGCCTATCGGATTCTTAGTATTGTTCTTATTTTTCATTCTTTCTTTCGTGTTCAAACAATCAACCTTGCATCGCGTTCTATGCACCAATAGGAGTAACGTTCGACCAATTTGCTCAGGAAAAAAATGACCCAGGAAATTTCGCAAATTCATTCATATCGTTATTGCTCCCTGAAATTTTAAGTGTTACTAATAAACTCTTCCCAACATCACTTGTAGAATCGTAACAGAGTGCAAATTGTGACCAACCATCATCCATGTAAATCAAAAAATATTGCTAGTGTTTCTGCTGTAATTTTTTATCAAAATGTCACTGGCATCACCGGTGCTCATGTATCACGTTAATTGGATTGTAACATAACCGCTTGATAGCAAAGTATTCATACGTTTAGGGATAATGATAACATGTACATATGATTTACGTTGAAATACAACCCACAAACCTAAAACGATCGGGAAGTATGGGCTCACGTCATATTCCCTGTTATTTTTGCTCTGAGCTTCCTTATGATCGTTTAATTGCAATGCCTGAAACGTAGAATGCCTTTGAATATTCAGGCAACGAGGAACAAGTCATATTATGTCTATTATATATTTTTTTAAATTCTTGAATCGGATGTTTTGGGAGAAAATATATCAATGATTTACCTGTACTGGATATAATTGCTAGGTGGCAATGGGTATTACTGATAGGTGAATAGAAGAAATGTTTAAAGATCTTATGAGATTCAACTAGATTATGAGATTCTAACAACGGTCGATAATCTTGTGTGCACTACTCCTCACATGAAAGCCTATGATTTCCTACCTCCCATGATTTCATTTTAAAAAGCTACTGGTACATACAAGTACCCCCACGAGGTACAGTTTCTAAAATTAAATAGAAATTATTCACTCGAATCAATTAATTCTGTAGTGAATGAACAAAAACATGTTGTATTAATTTGGCATTCATAAATAATTTTCCTAAGGCGCATCAAATTCTTACAACATGAAATCAATTAATATAGAAAATTTATGAGCATATACTATAGAACTCAAACATGACAAGTTATTTTTAAATTATGAATAACGTGGTGACTTCGTAGTTGGTCATTAGGAATTTCAAAATTTGCACACGTAATGCGCTACTTGGAACCTAGTCTCCATCAGGTAATAGACAAAGCGAGCATCTTGATTGAAACGATAGCGTCCAGACATGCTGCTGTAGATTTGATCATTTGAAAAATACAACGGAATCGTTTTATTTCTATGGTCTGTTTTCAGATCGGCAGACAATATGTATGAAGTGAAGCAAGAATTGTATCCTTCAGGTTTTTGGACAACACCGACCTATGAAAGTATGCACCAACGTTATCAACACATTGTTGGCATCTTACATGTAACTTATTTATGCCACAGCAGATAAACTTGGAATTAAAAAGCCATCGTCGTGGTCTAAAACAAGGTTGATCTTCATGAGTAAATTCATCAGACCGGAACTCTCAAACCATCGATGTACAGTGCTTTTATTGCTCACATCTACATGTTTGACATTTGAGCTGTCTGAGATCCATTAGTTCAACCATGGAACTCATCTTCACATGAGCCACTATACATATTTTATCCGTTTATTTGTATGGAAACTTTAAAATATCTTGAAACACCAGGAAGTGCATCTGGAATATCAATGATGTATGTGTTCAATGATGTTAATCAATAATATTCGAAGATCAAACAAGAAAGTTAATGACTGTCAAATTTAAATCATAAAACAATAAAAAAATGATTCTTAATGAACTGATAAATGAAATTACGATAACACTGTGTTCTGTAATTCGTTTTCTCTACAGATGATAGTAGTAGAAGAAAAGAGTGTCTTAGGAACCTTCTAATATAGATATAAAGTACTCACATGAGATTGGAAAATATTCGGGAAAGATTAAGCCTAAATTAAAAACGATAAAAAACTAAACGTTAAACTTCAAAGTTTAAAAACGTAAAAAACTAAATTTAGAAACTAAACTTCAAACCTAAATACTGAATTCTCAAGTACATTTAAAATTCTGATATGAGATTGAAAAATATGAAATGAATATAAATAATACAATCTTCTATTACTCTGTTTGGGAATACTGAATTTTCAAGTGAAGTTGTACACATTGGATGAAAAAATTAACTCATTTTCATTTATATTACTGTAAAGTTTGGTTGTGCTTGGGGAATTTTTAAGCAACCAACTTTAACAAACCTAATCTAACTGCCCGTGTGACCTTACTCAAGGAAATAAAGGAACTCGTCACAGGGACTCAGCTTGTATTCCAGGAAATTGGCACGAGAAATAGCTTGGAAATTCTTGGGATGCTTGAGCCAGTCCAGAGCGTCCAGATGATGGTTCGGCCAGTCCAGCTTCAGGTAAGAGTGGCCAGTCCGGAGCTATAGCGACTGTGGCTTGAAATTGTTGCACCAGCACGGTAGGTAAGTAAGTGGGCTTCACAGCGAGTGCACAGTCAGTGCACAATGAATGGGTTCCAAGTGAGTGGGTGACAGACGGTCCCCCAAATTCTGCACGTAATGGTGAAGTGATGAGCACATATACACAAATCATACCACATCACAAGTCCCATTGACAACTCCTAATATATGCCAGAGCAGAGTGCAGTAAGCAGCATTTGGTAGGGATTATTATCAAGCAACTCACCATTTAATCAAGTTCTTTGTTTCACACTCTTAAAATGAAGTGGGGTTTAATTAAATTTGTTTTATAAGTTATTGATAGGAACAGAAGTCTTAGGATTTGATTGTGGTATTTTTAGGAACCAATTTTAGCAACATCAGGAAATTCGACATAAAAATAAAAATAATACGGTTGATATAAAATAAATCAGGGTTCATTCATACCATTCAATATTCATAAATCAGAATTAGTATTGACCACAATAATTTAGTTTAAGGTCTTCAAAGAAGTAGCTTTTAGGTCTGTAATGATACAGAATTTTTCCACATAAAAATAAACAAATAATAATTCTTAAGGTGACAAAATTTAGGGATAAATGCTATAAGCTGAATCCCAATTTTGCATCAACTAGTCAACAAGGTCTGGTCTTTCTAGTCAACAGAGTCTGGTTTTTCTAGTCAACAGAGTCTGGTTTTTCTAGTCAACAGAGCCTTGTTTTCTGGTCAACAGAGTCTGGTTTTAGTTTTAAAATCATTGTAATAATTATCACGACAGTCTTTAGTGATTAATGAGATAAGTGCTAACTTATCCTCAATGAAATAAATGCTAACTTACATCTAATGAAATAAATGCTAACTTATATATAATGAAATAAATGCTAACTTATATTACTGAAATAAATGCTAACTGATATTTTCAAGCGCTATTACAGAGGTATGAATGGTACATTGAGTGATACCGTTCATGCTACATTACCTCGGTTTTCTAATCTCTAGAAACAATTCCTAACACTTAATTTTTCTCTAATAACTCACAGTGCAGAAACAAACACTTGATACACTAAACATCACCAAAGAACACAGATACACTGGCAAGTTAAACACAAAAATTAGACAGGACTGAAAATACTTAAGACATAGTATGCTCACCAGGGAATTATAACCTAACGTCACATGTTGAAGTTCAGGAATGGCGTTGGGAGAGCTACGTCTAGATAACGAGCGTGAGAATGTTGCCAGAAAAGTTTTGATTGGGAAATACTAGAATAGAATAGAATAGAATGAGGCTATAGGAACGAACCTTCTGGCCCATTCTTGGGTCGGATAATTACTTCGATAATTATTCGGTTGTTTTACCCAAGTCCCATGCCGTATTTCTAGCCGCGTCAACCATGTCGGCAGCGGGATTCGAACCCGGGTCTTTCCGCTCGCAAGCAGATTCGCTCACCAGTCGACCAAGCTGGTGATCACACTCTCTCTCTCTCTCACTCTCTGGCTAACGCTCTTAATATAAATATTATTATTATAATGTGCACTAAATATGCACGTTTTAATTGTAAAGAGTTCGGAAAAATCACCCGAATTTTAGTCTTATCTTTATTACTAAAAATAAAGGTTATTTTAATATTTGTAATTTTATAAGCTTTAAAGGGGTGGCAGGTCATGCTACACTTACTTTATTACAAATCCTCTTTCGGGATCACTCAAGCATATTCGAAGTAAACTGTGATATATCTGTTGCTCTAAATTTGGTTCTCAAAGTTTTAGTTCCCTAAAAAACGATTTATGCAAAGAAAAGAGAATTAATCCTAGACCAGTTTTTGTGGGTTAAGTGATCAGTTTTTTAACAGCCATTTCCACTTCGTCTAAGGCATGAGTTCGAATTCCTTTGGGAGTTTTTCTTTAACATCGCCTTTGTTATTTAACAACATTATTAAAAATATACTTATATAATACACAGTGTATCTCCATCTATTTCTCTCTATAGGTGTGGTTCCGTCCCATCTTTCCAATCCTTCACTGAAGAAAAATTATTGAACTGAAATCAAAACGTGTATGTATGTACAAGTATTATAAGCATTTTATTGTGGATACTGAGGGCGTTGAGTTACTATAAAACACGCCATTTTCCCCCGTTGTTACCTTCCTTTTCCTACACAGACATGTTATCGGTCAATAAGACACAGAATGGAAGTTCCGTATATATTCATGACAAATATTAATTTAAAACACAATAATTGTCATAAATCTTTAACACATTCGTCTTTATATTAATTTCAAATTATTTAAATATGAGCTGTGAAATTTCCACGGGAACTATGTTTATAATAAATACTACATTATCAAAAGTGAGAAAAAAATAGATTCATGTAATGGTAATTGAACATGATTGTAGCATGAGCTCCTACCCCTTTAAAGCTTATAAAATTACATATATTAAAATAACCTTCATTATTAGTAATAAAAATAAGATTAAACTTCGAGTGATTTTTACCAACTCTTCACAATTAAAACATGCACATTTAGTGCACATTATAATAATAATATTTATATTAAGAGCGTTGGCCAGAGAGTATTTCCAATCGAGACTTTTTCTGGCAACATTCTCAAGCTTGTTATCTAGACGTAGCTCTCCCAGCAACGCCACTCATAAACTTCAACAAGTGACGTTAGGTTAGAATTCCCTGGTGAGCATACTGTGTCTTAAGTATTTTCAGTCTTGTCTAATTTTTGTATTTAACTTGCCAGTGTATCTGTGTTCTTTGGTGATGTTTAGATTTTCAAGTGTTGGTTCCTTCACTGTGAATTATTAGAGCAAAATCAAGTGTTAGGAATTGTTTCTAGAGATTAGAAAACCGAGGTAATGTAGCATGAACGGTATCACTCAATGTACCATTCATATCTCTGTAATAGCACGTGAAAATATAAGTTAGCATGTATTTCATTAAAATATAAGTTAGCAATTATTTCATTAAATATAAATTAGCAATTATTTCATTAAATATAAGTTAGCATTTATTTCATTAATCTCACTAGAGATTGTCTTGACAATTATTACAATGATTTTAAAACTAAAACCAGACTGTTGATTAGAAAACCAGATTCTGTTGACTAGAAAAACCAGGCTCTGTTGACTAGAAAAACCAGACCCTGTTGACTAAAAAAACGGACTCTGTTGACTAGTTGATGCAAAATTAGGATTTTGCTTACAGCATTTATCCCTAATTTTGTCACCTTAAGAATTATTATTTGTTTGTTTTATATGTGGAAAAACTAATAACTTATATTTCAGACCTAAAAGCTACTTCTTTGAAGACCTTAAACTAAGTTATTCTGTGGTCATTATTTAATTCAGATTTATGAATATTGAAAGGCTAAGAATGAACCTATTTTTGTCAATTTTATTATTTTTATTTTATGTCAATTTTCTATATGTTGCTAAAATTGGTTTCTAAAAAACCACAGGCAAATCCTTAAGACTTCTGCCAAGAATAATTTAATAACTTATAAAACCAATTTAATTAAGCTCCTACCTCATTGTAAGAATGTGAAACAAAGAACTTGATTAAATAGTGAGTTGCTTGCTAGTAATCCTGAACCAGTACTACCTTCTGCACTTTACCCTGGCATATTTTGGGAATTGTCAATGAGACTTGTGATGTGGTTATGATCCGTGTATATGCTCATGACTTCACCATTACGTGCAGAATTTGAGGGACCGTCTGCCACTCACTCACTGTGCACTCGCTGTGAAGCCCACTCACTGACACCACTCACTTGGAACTCACTGTGCACTCGCTGTGAAGCCCACTCACTGAGGCCACTCACTTGGAACTCACTGTGCACTCGCTGTGAAGCCCACTCACTGAGACCACTCACTGTACACTTTTAGGGAACGAAGTATTTTCTGGGGTTATTATTTTAGAGTCACGAGTTTAGAGTCACCACTTAGAGAACGAGCCACTTTAGAAATTAGAACGAGCCACAATGAATTTAATGGCCAATGCAAGTTATTATTAAAAAAACGTTCTATATTGGGATTAATTATAAATCACAGAGTAACGCGAATCAAAGCACGACTTCATATCTAGTCAAAGCTAAAATGATAAATTTAGGGAATATATGGTAGGTAAGTGAAACGCATTACTTCCTAACACATGGTCAATGGAAAACTTACCCGTCAGAGAGACTGAAAGCGCGAATGAAATTACTGTACACTGGGCAACGGTGGAGAAAGAACTGACGGGCACTTAGCCTACAGGCTCGTGGTTGACTATGGTGTTCTATAAACGAGAGTTACACTTTGGAGTTGGAACTACGATTGAATTTTTAACTTTAAATGCTAGTTTCAAATGACGTGAAATACGTATGAAAATTAACTCTAAAATATTACTAAATTTAATATTATTTAATACTAAAATATTCACGATATTTTAGCGGCCCTACACACTCACTGTGCACTCACTTGGAACTCACTGAGACCACTCAACTGTGAACCCACTTACTTACCTACCTACTACACTTACTAGACTTACTGCACTTGTACACTTATACGCCACATACTGCACCTACTGTACTGGCCGTGCTGGTGCAACATTTCAAGCCACAGTCGCTATAGCTCTGGACTGGCTTCACCCCTGAAGCTGGACTGGCCTAACCATCATCTGGAAGCTCTGGACTGGCTAAATCATCCCAAGAAGATTCCAAGCTATTTCTCATGCCAACTTCTTGAATACCAAGCTGTGTAGCATGACCTGCTACCCCTTTAAAGCTTATAAAATAACTGTTAGGGACTTGAGCGTGCCCCGTAGGATAAATGATGAGGTCGTTGGAAGTTGTCTTTATTGACTTGCCTTACATGCCGTGATCTGAGAACAAATCA
>VCRD01005421.1:0-12845 GCA_006783055.1 Trinorchestia longiramus
CTCGGCAATGGCGATAACTTAGAACTCTGGATAACATTTCTACAGCTCCCCTCACGCTC
Organism: Trinorchestia longiramus; assembly: GCA_006783055.1. NCBI lineage: Eukaryota > Metazoa > Arthropoda > Malacostraca > Amphipoda > Talitridae > Trinorchestia > Trinorchestia longiramus. The sequence continues at coordinate 60 of VCRD01005421.1, forward strand.
TGCGTAAGTGTCTGGAACGCAGAACGCATTTTACAATACAGAGAAGGGGACTGTAATTTAAATACTTCAGAGAGAAGTTAAAACTAAGGTCCTGTTTTTATTGATTGGAGAAGATGGTTCACAAACAATTCCCCACACTGATGTGCAATACAGGGAAGTGTTCTTCACAACCTGTGGCTGGGAATAATCGTTGAAGTTAAAGTAACATGACAGAAACTCATCACAATATCAGTGAGCCTTGAAACTAACCTTGCATGTTTAAAATAACGACTGGAGCAAAATTATGGCCCAAACAATGTTTTAATTATGGCATTGGTGAGTAATTGTGGTACACTGAAACGCTGGAATAGAATAACCTCAAGAAAGCAAATCAGGTATATCTGCGTACGTCGTGTTAATACAACACTGGAATCCAAAAGTAATTTTGTCAAACATTAAATAATAACATAAAGCTTCGAAACTGTTATTAAACGAATGATATGTATTTATTCGAACACAGTAATGATGGAAATATGATTTTGTTAACAATCTTTATGTTTCATTTGTGCCAGCACGCAAAACTCCGAGCCTCTGCAGTGAATCACAAGATTGTCCTCCTTCGAATATGAGCAACCTGTCTCTTGTGCCTTAACCAATCAGTGAGTGAGCTGCCTCTGCAGGCTGCCCGGGCGAGTTAAAGCCTCTGTCTAGGCCTAGAACCAGTACTCGCTGCCAAGATCTTCTCAAATCGAGGTCTCTTACTACACTTGTTACTGGAAGCGTAATACGTCTCTAAAGAAGCATAATGACATCAACTCTGACCACCAATGCATCACCCACTACGCCTGTGCTCACAGCGCTGGTAGTCGCGACACCACAGAGTTGATTGCTGCAACTAGCGACGTATTTCTGAAGTACTGCTACGCCCGCGTGCCCTGCAACAGTGGTAAAGATATTCATAACTCTACTGTACTGTCGGGACACATGTTTTGGTGTCCTACTGCATTTGAAAATATGTGACGATTCTTCTTCCTGGGTCATTATCCGGTTGGGTTCCTCGACAGTTCCTTTCTCCCTCAGGCGCTCACTCTGAGGACGACAAGAAGAACAATATTCATTTGTTTGTCCATACAAAACAAACATTCGAGGTCTGCTCGGAGCTAAAAGAAGTGTGAGGGTTAGGATACGTCTGTCTGCAGTCGACACAAACGTTGCATGCAGCCTCTAGGCTTTTATTAATTTTGTCATCTATTTTTACAACACCTGATTCCATTTGCACTCATTGTTGGCTGTCTGACAACATTTTTAACCATGCTATAAATTCAACGGAGGAAAATTATCACTGAGGCCTCTTTAAAAAGTTTCATAATAAACGCATCCTCTGAAAAACGCCATGAAGCATCATTTATGAACTTATTTTTTGTAAATTCCTGATAAAAAACATTATCGGAGCATAAACAACACAAAAAAAATCCAATTCTACACTAAAAAACAAACCAGTAACCAGATAAACAAACGTAGAATCACTCCCCCAGAACTAAATACGCCTAATGAAGTATTCAATACGCAGAAAATTATATTGCTGCAGCTGCTTCAGACAGCTGGACCATTATGAAGGCGCGTGGGTATAAAAACCGTGGATAATTCGGGCGCCACGGAGCCATTGTTCTTCTGATGTGCGGCCACAACGCGGCTATGCACGACCACGTCCGGTAATCTTAGTAATGCGGACGGCGGAACAATGGCAGCTTCATTTGCCTCTGCCTCTGGTACTGTGTACTACGGCTTCGTGTACCGTGATGTGTGGTACGTACTGGTACAGTGTCCCACCACATCGTGAACCGTGATGTACGGTACATACTGGTACTATGTACCACAGCATCTTGTAGCTTGCCTTATGGTACATACTGGTACTGTGTACCACCACATATACCGTAATGTATGGTGCGTACTGGTACTGTGTACTATGGCATAGTGTAGCTTGTAATGTGGCACATACTGGTACTGCGCTACATCGTGACGTACTGGTCCAGTGGTCACACAAAAACCCAATACCTAGTGTACCAGTCAATCTGATACGGTACAGGATGTACCAGTCAATTTGGTAGAGTACAGGGTGTACCAGTCAATTTGGTAGAGTACAGGGTGTGCCAGTTATGCGTAGTCCAGTATAAATGCGGCATCACGCTTGTGGTGTGCATTTATTAGTCTTGAACACATAACGTAGAGAGAATTCTCTCTATGCCAACAACTATGAAATTCTCGGCGTTCATGGTTACAAGGAAACCTACTATGCTTACAGAGCACAAACCACAATTCAACTTAGTGGACGTTTACAGGCAGTAAAATCATACTTAATGCAACACACAGAACTCCACTTCAGTGCCAGCATTGTTAAACGCAAGGCAACCTGCAGAAGAAGCGACAGACATCATCTTCAGTGCGTCTCTCTAACACACACATCTCTTGGTTAGAAACTAAGTAGCCTACACACCTGTGGCCAGTTAGACACAGGAATTCGCTAACTGGGACAACGGTATCTTGACTGGGATAACTGATACCTTGACTGAGCTAACTGATATCTTAACTGGACCTTCACTGATATTACCACTGGATGACACTCACAGAAGGCGAGCCTACCATTCTGTTAATTGGGGCTGCTTCTGGCGAGCAGGTTTGGTGTTCGCGATGTCAGGGAGACAAGTGCTACCATCGTCTTTGGTTTACTTGGTTGCGTTTCAAAACAATCAAGATAAATCACCAAGTAGCGTCATAAACACTCAAGATGGTACCGTAAACAATCAAATGGAGTCATAAACAATCAAATGGAGTCATAAACAATCAAGTGGAGTCATAAACAATCAAATGGAATCATAAACAATCAAATGAAGCCATAAACAATCAAATGGAGCCATAAACAATCAAATGGAGTCAAACAATCAAGACGGCCCATAAACAAGTGTGAAGTCATAAACAATCAAGTGTGAAATCATAAACAATCAAGTAAAGTCATAAACAATCAAGAGGGTGCCATAAACAATCAAGTGGCTCTATAAATAATCAAGTGACATCATAAACAATCAAGTGACATCACAAACAATCGAGTGGCGTCATAAAACAATCAAGTGGCGCCAAAAAACAATCAAGTAGCATCATAAATAATCAAGTGAAGTCATAAAGAATTAAGCACCATCATAAATAATCACTTGGCGTCACAAACAATCATGTGGCATCAAACAATCGAGTGGCGTCATGAACAATCGAGTGGCGTCATAAACAGTCATGTGGCGTCATGAACTATTCATAAGACTTTTTCGCAGTCTAAAATCTTACAGACCGTGCGTGAGCGTCTCTAACCGTGCGAACTCATTCTTCTGGAGTTGCTTGATACAATTTACAGAAGACGTATGATGTAGACCATATTTTTATACGTTAATGCCTCATTTTGTGTACGCTGTAGACAGATACAGTAAAACAAACACAGAAGACGGTATCAGGGTATTTAAAACATCAGCATAAAAAGGCAATTACATGAAGAAAAATTAAAATGAATGATATTTTTTTGAGAAATTTTTCTGACTGCAATTTCGTAAACTAAGAATTGATTTCTAACACAGAAATATCGTACAGTACAGCTACTATAAAAAAATTGCAGTGGTATTGTATACATTCAATTATAGAACAATACGAGTCATACGAGGTATGATTCAAGTCAAAAGAGGCCGGAACAAGTCATCACTCGTTGAAAAAAAAGTCAGCAGATCGTCACCATTCACAAAGGCTATATACCACACGTAGCATTATAATGAATGGGCCAAACGACTCGTTCCTATTGCCTTATTCTATTCTAAAGTCACAACAGGTCATAAATCAGAAAAGGTCACGAATCAGAAAAGGTCACGAGTCACAAAAGGTTAAGTCAAAACATGTATACCGTGTGACGCACAATACGGATGCTGCTTGTAACCCGTGTACAGTATTATACGTACGTCCTACAAAGCATTGATTAGCAGGTTGCTTAATCGCACGGTCGAATCGTCGGCTTTGAAATTTGGGCAAAACAGAAGCTTTCTACCGCAAACTAGAAATACAATAATACTCTAGCTAAATTAGTACGAGTAGCAAGAGACAAACAACATTGTATTTTGTTTCAAAAGAATAACCCTACGTCGAAAATTCATTCACCAAATTTTTGTCGTGAGTGAATTTGGACAAGAAATTAGACAGTTCAGCAAAGTTTGCTGAGACTGCAGACGTGTCCTGAACATGTCACTCAAGCCTCCAGCATCATAAACAAGAAATTTAGCGCACCTAATCTTTGCGCTGAAATTGCACAGTGCAAACATAAATTCCAGACGTAAGATTAAATGGAAATTGCAGCTTTTTGTGGGCCCCCAGGAAGCCTTCATTTAGGATAATTCCGAGCAGCGCAAAGTGGCNGTAGTGCGGTGGTGGGGAGTAGTGCGGTGGTGGGGAGTAGTGCGGTGGTGGGGAGTAGTGCGGTGGTGGGGAGTAGTGCGGTGGTGGGGAAAAGCTTGGTACCACCAGCTTGGTCTACTGGTGAGCGAACTCGTTTACGATGCGAGAAGACCCGGGTTCGAGGCCTGCTGCCGCGGTGGTCAGTTTGTGTATGATCATTGCTTGGCTAGAATCACAGCATGGGACTTGGGTACCGGCTCAACAATGGGCCAAAAGGTTCGTTCCTATCGCCTCATTCTATTATTTTTAAGTGCAATGGTGGGGAGTAGTGCAGTGGGGGAATGCATCTGGGGAGGACGGAATATTTTTAACTTCCTACACCGTCATGGAGACTAGCAAAGAATCCCTGAACAACTGCATACATCTGCCTCATGTGCACAACGTCAAGCTCTAATTTCACGAATCGAATCCAAAGTTTCCCGACATGAGCAAGTTCTTTGATAGTTCAAATTATTAGCGTAATATTAGAAAGATTTCGTGAAATATTAGAGATTTAAATGACTTTCAAAGACCTGATTCAAAGTATGAATAAATGAAATTATTGAAGTTGTTGTGTTAAATATTAGGAAGCTTTAATAATAGTGACAAAGGGCGTGAGGTGTCTTTACAATATGAATTCCTTGGTACAGGCAGAGTTGCTATGTATCTCGAGAGTGCATTCTTTTTGTTATAAACAGAACTCTAAATAATAAATAGATATATATGCAATGAACTATGCTGAAGACATCGTGCTGAAATACTATACGTGAAGACAAAGATGCTTTTTAAAAGCGTGTTAGAAAGAACGCATTCACGCTTTTATGAACAACCTCGGTTCCAACTATCCTTCTATGAAAGACACTTTATAAATTCTTTAAAATCGAAATTCAACAAATTTATATATTGGGTATATGTAGTATGAAACATGCTTCAAAAATAGCAATCATTTCATAATTCATTTATGAAGAAGCCAACACATGAAATTGGTTGCCTACTTGTACGCGACTCCGATACCTGCTTCACGCACACAAGTTTCATTCAAACAAAAAACAAAAACGTATATTTCCAATAAAGTTGGTACATAAGAAATGTAACAGCATTGGTTTTTAAAAATGCCTTATCATAAAATCCATAAGTGGTAGGTATTCTATGCGTAGTATCATAGATGATTGAACAGCAGTACCTACGGGTATACGTAAACATTCACATCACGCAATGAACATTAAATATACAAACACGCATTCTTCTCGAAGTATCTCAGATCAGCGTACTTCATAAGAAAGCCTGCCCATGACAGTTTCATTTGAAAGCTCTAACATCCTCCAACCTCACAGAAAGCAAGGAAGTAACTCAAAGCGTCCATTAAACAAACGCAAGCTGCTCAACCACTAAATTACTCGGCAATTTTTTCAAAAAACTGACCTCACAAGCCCGCCCCGTGAACACGAGAATTTTTGTAGGAGTGAAAGAAGTATATAATTCTTCTATGAAAGACGTACTTGAAGGACGAAGCTACATTTTAACAGCTGCCTTTCTAAAACTCAATGTGTAATACATTTTCTATGTTGTACACTGCCATTCAGCTCGGCCTCAGCAGGTCACACACCTGTTGCTTGGAAAATATGCAGGTGTTGTGGCTGGACGCTGGGACGTAGTTGCAGTGCCTTTCACCTAGGAGCATCATTCTTGTAGCTTGGAACACTATTCTTGCTGCTAGAACCATTGTTCTTACAGCTAATAGCATTATCCTTGCTGCTAGGAGCGTTATTCTTGCAGCTAGGAGCATCGTTCTTGCCACTAGTAGCATTTTTTTGCAGCTGGCTACAGACGGCCACCATTTATAGGAGTTGGACTAGGCTCAGCCACCTCAGCTGGCCCGCTCATTGATCGGCACGGAGTCACCGCTCGCTTAACGGTAAAGCTACGAAACTGAGCCTCATTTAAGTTGTATTAAAATTTCTGTCTGTTTGCCCATTGGCTGTTTTGAAGCGGCAGCTTACCGTATGTTTTTGTTACGATACAGCTTGTGGTGTAAGTTGAGCAGTTCACCACACACGATTTCCCATTGTTACTCGCACTACTTTCCGTTGGTGTTGTTCTATTGGAACCAAAACTACTTTTGATTAGTATTCTGGCAGCTTCAATTGGTGTTCTGACTGTTCTCATTAAGTACTCTGAATTTCCCCCTAGTTCTCCGACTCCCTGGGTCACCATATTCGAGGAAGAGAAATTATCCCCGAGTGGAAAATTGCTCGTACATTGGCTGGACATTTTGCTTTTCCAATCCCCCAAGAAAGTGCAATCTCCTCCTGGCTTCAAACTCGACTCAGCTTCAATAAAGCACAATTTACATCAAGAAACCGGAACATTTCTGTGTATAGAACGACCGACATCCGGGGGGGCTGCCAAAGAAATCTGAACTGAACTTTCGATTGCATATTGGATGGTTAAAGGTTCAGGCGATTCATGCACATTTCACGGTAAAATGTATATTCCTCAGCAGGGGCATCAACAAAATTTGTTTAGCATTGTCTAGTATGTATGCAAACTTCTTCATCGTACTTTTCCTATTAAGGCATTACCAAATAGTACCTCAAATGTCAGGTTTTTACCGAGATACAAGTCCATAAATTTAAGGAAATCCGTGCTGCAAAGTTTATGAAATATGTGTCTTGTTCTACGTGCATCAAAGGAGTCTAGGGCAAAATCACTCCATGTCACAATCTAGCAAGCATCGTCGAAGTGAGTCACATTAATAATGACCTTTTCACAGATTCACTCAACTCGGAAATAGTTGTTCACATTCAATATAATAAACAGTTTGATTACCATAAGGTATGTCTACCAGGTTTGATAGTCCCACAGCATAGGGTCTTGCCCTAAATTTCATTGTTCTCACAAAAGCCATAATTTATCTCAAGTTGGCAAGTTTCCCAACATCAAAAACATCCACTAATAAATGATATTACAAACAGAAACCATATCAAGTAATCCCATGTTCTTGGACAAAAACATGAATTGAATACAAGTTACCGCATTCAAGACAAATATTTTACTGTTCATTTGGCTCCTACTTGAAGCCAGTTCCATCAGTTTCTCTGTCGCGTACACTCGCTCCCAACTTTAGAAATGGAATGAACTGCATTCAAAAAAACTTGCGTCACATTTATTGCCCGCATAAACAAGGGGTTTAACTTCAGGCTGTGTCATTCAACACGATCTTGGCTGGAGGCAATAAGATCTAACAGCTAGACGAGTCTGTGCATGCGTGACAAAAGTGTGTCTTTTTGGCTTCGCACCAAGGATTTTTAAACCCGTACTTGCAATTCAATTATGCAGATATCCACGAAACTATGCAGATATCTATGGAAATTCCAAGAGTCAGCGCGGAAATACGGGTAAGATTGGAAAGCGTTGCTGACAACGAGATCCACTTTAGAGTCTCTGCTCTGATGTATGAACAGTCGTAGATTCTGTTCATAAAATCCTACAACAAGGACAAATGCAGTTGTGCTGCATGTGCCCGGCACATCAGTAATGAAGTGCAAGCTCTGCAGAACAAGTCGAAGTTCATCCAAATAAAAAGTATTCGTCTGAGTTGCATTTTGCCGAGATCCTAAAAATTTCACATTCTACGAGAAGAGGCAACGTAGCTGCTCTCAATACAGAGTTAAGGTAGATAGAGCAATTAAGACTTTTTGTTTTCAAGAAAACAGACTGGAATAATTATCTACTTCTACGCTGAGATTGTATGGACAATGAATAATTTTCTTACGAGATACGATTTTATAAAAAAGTCTTTCGTAGCAGAATCGTACCTTTGAAGATTAATCTATGATGATTGGATACTGCATGACAAGATTAATGATTAACGTAGATTAACATGCAGATCTACACGTAGATATGCGATGTTATGTGACTAATTGGAGATCATTACTTTATTGTGTAGATAAGTATATAACTATTCGATAGGATATCATTTTAAAACAATGGATCTTTAGCTGCCGTGGGCAGGGTTGAAAAATTCAAAATTGACGAACTTTTTCTTGTAGGCACTTGAGGCTTTTTCTTAAGGAGAATTGAAACAGGTTAATTAGACGTACTTTTCTTACTGCTCTTCGTGTTCCAGGGCGTTCTGTATTAGCTGTAGATCCAGGTTTTCTAAATCTTGAAATCATTGCACTAATGCAATCTCTGGAAGGACTTGTTCGTTCATTACATAAATGTTGTCTCCAAGTCTCCCCTCACTGCAATTATAGATAAATTATGTCTAAAATAACTTTCTACTATTCTTGGACGCTTTCTTTGCATTATTCGTCATTTTGTTATACCAGACAATACCTGACAATAATACCGTTTTTAGAGTACAAACACTCCTTTGCGCAAGTATTCTATATACTTGATAATACTCGAGGATTTCCTCTCTCATTTTATGTCACATGTTTTGTTTTGTTCTCACTAAGTTTTGCTTCATTAATTTACAAAAGTCTGATGTGACTTTTCCTCGACCCATTCTTAAGAAACTCTCATCAGGGGAAAGACAGGACACTGCCAGATGAAAGTGAGACCGGATGCAGCTGTAGCTTCAGCGCCGGGACAGCACAAAAAATTCATTACAGTTCAGTTTTTGCAATTGTATCTTGTCATCAAGTCCATCTGCAGAAGCGAAACGGTTGGGGATGAAAAAATGATCTTCGTCGAAAAACACTGCTTCAAGCAAAGGAAGTTTTTCAATTATGTATGTTCAGGAGACCAGCGAGAGCGCCTGTCGATGAACACAAAATAAATGTCAATAGACGCTGTCTTTTCAAGGAATAATTTATCTCCAAGTAATGGTCATTTCATTTCATATAGAACTACACTGACACCGTGCCAAGTTTGTTCTTTTCCTTAGTGTGTCATCTCATGAGGCTGAGACTGTACCCAATGACATAGGATTGTCCAAGGCAAAAATTTGAAGATTTTCTATATTTTGGCTGTGAGAAATTATTTTTCAATCAACAGAGCCACCGACCCCAGCTGACAAGCTGATAAACAAGCGTAAATATTTTTCGATATGCTAATTTGTTTAAAAATATTAGTAAAGTCATAGTCCGAAGAATTGTTATTTTCTTCTGGAAACAATTTTTTTCTTTCCACTGAATTCAAATACTATTCATGAAAAAGATTTTGTTCAAAGAATAAAAAAATTATCGTTCCGGCAACAGCGTGATAGAAATAGACTTTGAAGAGAGCGTTATACCTGAACGATGGGCTTTTTAAAAACTTTGCCATCCATCAACAGCCTTCCAGTGCCCGATTCAGCAGCAGAAAGTTTTACGCAATTTATTCTTGCAGTATTAGACTTCAAAGAGCCTCTTACGTACTCTAAATTTAGGTTCGTGATCCCCATGCTGAAGAGCATCGCACTCCAGTTTAAGCTACTCACACGCAGTTCAGTAACCTCCGAACCAATAACTCCCTCTACTGTATCAAATACTCTACTAAATATTTCGTGTTTTTACTGCGCATACTGAACATATATTACTGTACTTATTGAACATACATTACTGAACACACTCAACATACATTACTGAACACACTCAACATACATTACTGAACACACTCAACATACATTACTGAACACACTCAACATACATTACTGAACACACTCAACATACATTACTGTACACACTCAACATACATTACTGTACACACTCAACATACATTACTGTACATACTGAAAATACATTACTGAACACACTCAACATACATTACTGTACATATTGAACATACATTACTGAACACACTGGACATACATTACCAACACACTGAACATATTTTTGAACATTAATGAACTTATTGAGGTGCTGAGCTTCACTTGCTGTAGACCCACAAACTGTGAGATAGTTCATATAATCTATCAAGCGAAGTTCATTAATGGGAAAACCCCCGCCGAAAAAATATTATTGGAAATCTGGAAACACGGATTCGGATTTTTGAGCTCATGACAAAAATTTCAAACATTGAGTATTTCATAGACCAGAAGTAATTTTTATAATTTTTTCCATTGACCGATCATACATCCTGGAGGATGACAGTTGTTATTCGAGATGTAATATCTAGTGATGAAGAATTGAAATCAAACTCTTTAGTATTTTTCTTATAAAAAAATCGCACGAGTGTCATTCCTGCCCCGATAACGTTGGGTTACCGGTGAGAAAAACAAGCCATTGCGTGTGTGGAAGAATGAGGAGATCGTACGTCAGATATACGAGTACTAATACGAGTATGTGGACGTCAAAGACGCGCTGATTTATTGTTACCAAATTCTTTATATATCGCTCATGTTTATTCAGCGCATATTTCTTTGATAATCGTGACTCATTTTCTTCTAAAAGTACATTGCGTCAGAAAAACGTTAAGATTCAACAGAAAATGAAAAGAAATCGGAATACACAAGCAAATCTCAAAATTTCATGCTCTAAGTCCTTTTAATTCCACAAATCAAAGTCAAAATCCTATTGGAACTCGCAGCAAAAATGAAGGGATCTTTTCTCACCCACAACGGAGAGGTAAACATTCCTAGCGATCTTGTGCCTGGAGTTGACTTGGCATTTGTAAGCCCCGGAGTCTCGAGGCTGAGTGAACTGGATCTGTAGAGTCCAGTCATCCGTCTCGTCGCTGTGGAGGATCTGCACAAGCAAGCGAGCCAATTTTTAGCGGGAATTCCGCTAGAATGGAAAGTGTCGAAATAGAAGAACTTAACCAAATGTTCCAAGAAATGAGTAATTCCGCTCGAATGGAAAGTGTCGGAATAGAAGAACTTTATCAAATGTTCCAAGAAATGAGTAACTCCGCTAGAATAGAAAGTGTCAAAATGGATGAATTGATGAAATGTTGCAAGAATAACGGATAATTCCGTTAGGTCAGAATGTCAGGAACGCGAAGGAATTAAATGAAATTATGTAATTCATAAATCGTTTACGAGGAAAAGGTAAAGGTGTAAGAATTTGAATTAAAATGTCAATTGTCATGAAATGGTAAATACATGAATGGATTGGGAAGCTGTTATTCAAAAAACGAAAAACATCTAAGGAAACTGATTTTTCTTAGGTCAAATGCAGTGTCAAGAATGACGAAAAGGCTCAATGCGAGCCTAATTTAAAACGCATTACGTTCATATTCGAGTATATATACCTGAGAAAGTCACATTTTCGTATACGCGGGCTTTTTTTTAACCTCCAATGGACTATAAAAAGAAAGAAAAATTTACATAACGTAACTTTAATACAAAAGGTACGGCACAATCTCATTCATCTCACTACATAATTACAAAACAAAATCGTAATTAAGTTTATTTTATATTTTTTATTTGTGACAATCAACACTTCTCATGTCTTGCGCTGCACCTCACAATAGAGAACGAGACCTCCGTCTCTCGCAGCCACCAGTAAACGAGAGCAAGTCGACCTCGTGCGATGCAAGACTCGGTATTGGAGTTCAATAAATGGTCCACGGAGACTTGGAAATAATTTCAAGTGCTAGGCAGGGTCCTATATCGGCAATGTGAAGTCGAATAATTGGGCAAAGGGTTTTTGAAGAGGTTTGAATTTTGTTGAGCTTCAGGCGTTGGTTGCAGCATCATGGTTGGTGAATACCTTTCGTGTTTAAAATTACTGAAAAAGTTCTTGGTCAAAACCGTAAGATTTAATGAATAATTGATAATAAAAAATGACTGACAAGTGTAGACCACAGCCATAATAGTTAGTAAATAACCAAAAAATAAAAACTACTAGCTTTAGGTAACCCCCGTAATTGTTAACGAACAATCGACTTCAGAAACGTGTCGTGCCTATACTAAAAATTAATTATTTTTAGTGAACAGCTGGTACAAATTTAAACAAAATGTATGAGTATTTGGGACTGGGGAATACTAGTAATTATTCGTGGCTGTGGAATAGCAAAGTCTGAACACAAACATTCCCACCACGCAGCCTGGGGCAGTTTCCTCATTCATCTACATCAGCGCCACGTTGAAGTATGGGTCAAGTACGCAATATTTAGAAGGTTTTCTGATGCAGAGCAATCAGTGGCGCAAGCAGGATTGCAATATTGCCCTCAACAGGCAAGAGTTGGCAAGCAACTTGCCGCAGTTTAGTTGTGAAAGTTGATGGAAATTCTCAAACCTGAATATTGTAGGACGTCTTGTTTTAACTGGATATTGCCTTCAAGAAGTGACTGAGTGAAACAGAAGTGATGGAGTGAAACAGAAGTGATGGAGTGAAACAGAAGTGATGGAGTGAAACAGAAGTGATGGAGTGAAACAGAAGTGATGGAGTGAAACAGAAGTGATGGAGTGAAACAGAA
>VCRD01005422.1:13814-31646 GCA_006783055.1 Trinorchestia longiramus
CTCCCCCGCTCGTTTCCACCAGCCTCCCTCCTTCGTCATCGCCCTCTACCACCATCACTGAGAAGACTTTCAATCTGGTCAAGGCTGAGGTGGGTGGTGGAGGAGGCGGTGGTAGTGGCGGGGGAGCTCAGTATCTCACTCAGGAGTACAGCTACCTACCACACGTGTCTCAGCCCCCAACAGCGTATCTGTCGCACCATATCACAGACCCAACCTACCTTAGAAGACTGGAGATGTCGCAAGCTGCCGCTGCTGCCCAACACACCACCGCTGCCGCTGCTGCGCTTTCCTACTCGTACCCCCTGCCTACCTCCGAGGGCATGGAGCCCAGTCTACACATGTAGTAAAGAGCTCCCGGCACAACGTCTGCAACAGGATTTCTTTTCTAATTTTTCATCCTGACTAAATTGTGCGGGTTCATTACGTGGTAAAATTCTCAAAAAGTTGCTACTCCTTTGATTAAAACCAATATCCAGCCATGAAAAATATCTTCTACGGCTGGATATTGTTTTCAGTGAACTGGTTATTAACTTCTTGGAAATTTAATCACGTGATGAACTTGCATAGTCCTGAGCAGGAGATAGGGTCTACGTTGTTGTCCGAAGTGCTGAGCAAATTCGGTGTATTTATAACTTACCTTGCGTGCTGTTTTTAAGGAAATAAATAGAAACTTTGGAGGTTTTGAAGCACCCTTATTCTTCGCCGTGTTTGATATGTGTTGATATTATACGCTATATAATTTAGCCTCGAGTTAATGCTTTGTTTAGTACTTTTAGTGATAATTAGTTTTGTTGTTGCTCTTCCTAGGTTAAGATACGGGTTGGAATGGGAGCTTGTATAGCGTTTCTTGTATTTATGCTGCTCTGTTGTTTAATTCAACTCACCACTCAAGTGACTGCTGTGCACTTTGCTTTTTTGTAGAATTATTTTGTGTTTATACTAAAATTTGATTCTTGTTTCCTTTCACTGTGCGATGGCATCAAGAGGACTACGTAAGAGCACAGTAGTTATCAAGGGATCAGGATTTTCTTGCTTTGCAAATGCTTCTAAAGGGAACCTAAATGCAAAAATTGCCCACTGTTCTTCATCGTGAGTTACTCTTTATTTTTTTAATATTTTTTTCTGTAACATTGACCGGCAACTTCGGCGTCCGTGTGACGTCTTGAGTAGAGTTCCAGTTTCTACTATGTCATGAAATTAAGATGGCATTAAAATCCTCGTTCAGAATGTCTTCATGATCATTGAACTAGCGAGGATGCTGTGGTAAAATGCCTGTTGCCCTTGTGGTTCCAGTAGCACCATTTCGTTTTCCACTGCAACTCGAAATCAAATAATTCGTCCAGTGAGCTTTACGCTTAAAAAAATTTATAACTCTAATCCCATTTAGTTTATATCAGAATATTATTCAAGCAGTTAACCCTTTCAGGCTCATACTTTTGATGGAAAGAAATGGGTATCATGTTCAAAAATGTATAGATTCATAGGGATATTCTCTTACATTTATGATGGTGTACAAATTTTAAGCTGCTAAGCAGCGTAGGAACTCAATTTTAAAAAGTGATATGCTTTCTGTACCACCAAGCATTAAACAAGACCTCTTCGGAGGTATGAAATGTGTACCACCAGACTTGAAAAGGTTAACAGAGCGCCATGACTACCCTATCTACTGTACCATTGCTACTTGTTTTCAAATGTTTTAACGTTCTTACAACACCATCTTGTTTTATCTGTAACTCATTACACTAGGATCGCTTTGACACAATATCCTACCTACTCCCTGAACTTAACTGGACGCCATTCTTAATGTTGCGGTGCACGCATGTTGATCTGAGTACTTTTTAAGAAAATAACAAATATTTTTGAAAAATAATCGTTGGTTTGATGCCCTACTCTGACCACCTTTATTGGTCATTTAGTGTTGTTTTTAATTGTCTTAATTTTGTATTAGTTTGCTCACATTTGCAATTGTTTGGTTCTTTAATTGAGTGAAAAAACGTGGACTTTCGGACATATCTTGTCTTTGTATTTACTTAAAAGGAATACCTGTTTGTGCAGGCGTTTCTATGTAGCAAGTTTTCTTGCAAAATATTTTCACGCAGTTTATTAGTTATTAGTTGAATAAGTTTCACTTCAATTATTTAATGTCATTTTTTATAGCGCTCAAGACAGACCGAAGTCTCCCCGGAAGTTTTTACATGATAGAGCTCATATGAATATTTATATACTATTTGAATGATAATGTAGGACCTATTACTTTCTCCCTAGATCAGGGATGTAGCCAATTATTATGAAGTTTGTTTAAAAAAGGGGAACTTTGAGCTCCCTTTACCTCCCTTCATACTTTCCATGGCACACCGCATGACAAGTACAGGGTGCGGCAACATAACTTCCTTTTTTCAAAGCACTTTGCTTTGAAAAAAAGGAAGTTACGTTGCTACATCCTGTATAAAACGGCGTTAGCATGGGTCGACTATTGCTGTCTAGGAAACATTATTAACTGGTACAATATAATTCATTTGCATGCCTACACCTGAACTGTTTGTGCTAAGCTTAATTTTTCATCACGATTTCTACAAAGAGTTATCGGTTGTCTTTATGTTTCCACTAAATTGCTCCTTGCTGTATTTTCTCCTTGAATTTCAGTGAAATGTTGTATCCCAGAATGGTTTTCCTTCGTGTACATCATTATGAAGTCTAGGAATGTGTAGCAATGTTCCCTTAATATCACTGACTATGAACAAAGGTAATACATATTCGTTCCACAACTATTTGTGCAAAAGAAATGTTAAGTAAATATGACGAAATGTTCGCTCCGGCAATCGAAGCCATTAGGATTTTCTGTAGTTTTTGTTAAGTAATGACAAATTTGAAAGGAAATCTGTTACAAGCCTCCCATGTTCCTAGGGATATCTAATAGTGTATTAAATGTTACTTTTTGATATGAACAAGATACCTCACAGTACCTAATTTGCCCAATGATTCATGAGGTTAATTGTGATTTGATTGAATAATTTACTTCACAAATATTCATCGTATAAATCCCGAGTTCTTGGTAGGTTTTATCGAAAAATTGTTGACATAATTCTACTGCCCGTCGTACACTAGGATGTTCTTGCCCTTAAGGAATCAAATGAATGAGGTTAAAAAAATGCATGTGCTACAGAATTCAGATACTGAACGATGCAGTCCTAACAAGGACGTGTTTATGGTGTGCAATTCCTTTACTGCTTTCTAGAGGTGTTTTTTCAACTGTTGGTCGTTCGCGCCCATATTTCGTCGTGACATTTTGTTCTTGCTCCTTTTTTAACTTTTTTCTTCGACGGCATGAAATTATCTTAACGTGTTCGTTCTCGTCATCGTGTCTCTCGAGCATGAAGCATTTTATAAATTTCGATGAGTTCTCACCAAAAAGTGGCCGTTATTTTTTACGGGAATCCGTTGTGGGTTTATTTTCGAAGTTATCTTGGCCCGAATTTTTTGTTTCTCTCGTATTTCCTCATCGTGAGGGACTGAACATCCCTTAGATGGGAAGAGAGAAGAGCAGATCTATACAGGGTTTCACAAAAAAAATCGAAATTTTATCCCACAGATCCCACTATATAATAATATATAACACAATTGGTAGGTTGGTTCGTCCGTCTGTCTGTCTCTCTGTTACGATTTTTAGGATGTAGGTAGAGAAAAAATTGTCGACTGAATAACAAAATAAGGTACCATAAAATGTAATCCCTGAATTACGATGGGAAATATAGTTGCTGGAATATATGCTCAGAAGTCGAAATACTGTATGCTGAGATATACTGTTCATCTTGTGCTAAGTATTGACTTCTTAATGGAACGGGTATGCATGTATTGTAAACGTATTGTGGATACCAAAGGCACATCCTTCAATGTGGAAACTCCGCGAAGCACGCGTCCACTGGCAAATTAAACGAAAAAGTCGGTAAAAAGCTCGTGAAATTTTTCACGTGTTAGTCTCGTAATAAGAAATACTGTTTTATATACTCTTTCCTTCCCCGTATGTCAAGCACGTTTTGTGATCCAATGGAATTTCATGAGCCACCTATCGTGAATTTGGCAACAATTATTGGAGAGTTTGTTCTGGGTTCAAAGTTCGGAAGCATTTGTCAGTGTTCCCTTTCTCTTACATGCATGGCTGACTGATACCATGCCATTTTCTCGTGCAAATCAAAATGACTCGAGAAATTCAAGCGCGGAGATCTGAAGCGTGCTTTTATGTACGTAGTTGCTTGTATCCTAGATACTTGAAACACAGCCAATGTTCATGCCACAAAGCTGATCTGTCGTATTAGTTTTGTTGGTCTCTACTTTGTCCAGAACATCGATGAGACTGCAATCTCTTACCTCTCTGCCTCCTGTTCGGTTTATTTATTTTCTACGGACTGATTTTTTATATCGTTAATTACGAGGTCTTAACTAATAAAACCTAGGCCAAAAAATGTTTGACGGTGCGCGCCTTTCCTTTTTGTTAAACTTTCATGGAAGTGTGACATTTTCTGGATTTTGATGTATCTGGTACAGTTAAATAATTTGAATACGTTTTACATATAACTCAAGTTTCCCCGTTAATTGTGTTTTAATTTGTAAGTTTTTCTGGCTAAAAGTTTTGGGTTCGAAAAATTCAACATAGTTATTTCAATTGAAACTTCTTATGTCAAAAGTTATAATCGAGAGTGTCATAAATCGCGGATTTTAATGTTGTCTAGCGCACTACAAACAAACACGATTTCCAGAACTTTTGTTATCGCCTTAAAGAGATGAGATATTTTTCCGTGAGCGTGAACAAACTACATTGAATGTTTTAAAAAAAACGTAGTTTGAGACTAAATGATGGTAGTAATGGAAGCCCCGACTGCATCGTGTGTATACTACGCGTTCGATGTTATTCGATTTCTTGTAAATTGTTGTCCATTGGCTTGTGTTTTCATTAAGTTTAGCTTTTATTTATAAATAATTGTAAACGGTTTAAGCTGTAAATTTGCGTTATGGAACTTTTAACACCTATATTAAGACTTTTGGGGAAATATCGGACCAGAAATAGCAAATCTTCTCGTTTATGAGGCCTGGAAGGATGAAATTTTGAGATCGGTGTACAGCATCATAATTGATTCTGAAAAAAACTCAACGGTGTCACTGTGGCATGTTCATCTTGTCCATGTCTTCCATATCTAAAAAATCATTCAATGGTTTGCTGGTGAACCATGATGTGGCATAAGAGTGAGGAGGGTGGTGCTTGCTGGATGACAATCAGCATCTGTACATTCTCACTCCGAAAAATTTTAATCCAATTTTCTGTTTCCACAGCAACAAATTCTTTCATACTAGCTGTTCACTTCAGTTCTAAAGTTTCCTTGAGATCACTTCCACCATCAGGAATACTTTATTCGAAACTTCCCTCGTCCAGAGGTCTGAGTCTTAAAGGTTTGCTTGAGTGGATCATTTTCTATCAGTTTTTCCTCGTCGCATTTCAGTTTTTCTCCATCCTTGAAGCTTCGTGAAATCATTTTCAGCTTTCGATTTTATCTCTTTGTCCGAAATACTCGGTCACTTTGGTAATGCTTTTGAGTTGAATTACGTTATTAGTTTCTAGTTTTCTGTTCTTCATAGAGTCATTTCTCCCATAGTTTTCTCGTGACGCGACAGTTGGCGTATTGGAAAATCATATAAAATATTGTTCGGTCCTACGTTTGGAAAATCAATAGAAATAGTTCCTACTTTGTATACTTCAAAACTACTTTAGAGCATTTTGTTTTGTTAAAGAAACAAAATATACTACCATCAGGAACCAGGTCTTACACAACGTTACACTGATTTATTTCTATTTCTGACAACCTTGTGACAACCCATGTGAGATTTTGCCTCTATGAGTTGTTAGTTAATTCCAGTTAATTACTCTATGTTCATCATTTACATGTAAAGATATGATAACCTCAACTTAGACGACAAGACTGGGATAATGATTTGGGCTTCAACTCAAATATTCATAGAATTTTCTAGGTTTTTTTTAGGACGAGTTGTTTTTGTAAGTAGGGGCAACTTGTTCAGTTGGAGCTGACTCTCAACGTCGCTTCAATGTATTCAGTAAAACTCGAGCTTAGGTAAAATTACTCTGTAGTGAACACATCAAGTAGCTTGAATATCTTGGGACAAGCTCATTTAACCTTTACAAGATTTTCAGTTGATTATTATTTGTCTTCCCTGGTGTTTTTCGTGTGTGGGAATTATTTGAACGTAATTCACCGGTGTGTGCAAATTAAATAATATCATAATGATCAGTGAGGATATGTTTTTTCTTGCCTCAAGCACTTCGTTTGGTCGTGAAAGGTACACATTTGCAGTTTCTCTAATAAATGTAGTTTTTACTGCGGTAGTGTACAAAATTACTTTCAAAAGGAATTCTGACTGAGTGCCTGAGGGAGTTAGGAAGGAGTCCTTGCTAGGATCAAGATGACGTGGGAAGGACTTTAATAATGTACATTGAAGCTCTTTTTACAGTTATGCATCTGCTGCATTAAACTATTGAATGTCGTCAAATCGAGAGCTAGAAAAATTTAGGTTAACAGTCACTGAATCTGAATCAAAGTGCGTGACGACGTAGTCCAGGTCTGGACAAGCTGCCTTGTATGCTGTTAGTATTACAATGCAGGGTTGAGTGGGACCTGCGTATTGTTGTGGAACGAACCGGCATAGCAACTTGGTAATGATGCTAGCAAAAGCTCAACGTCTGACGTAGTCTGTGAGGTTAGTCTAGGCAATAGATAGGCGAGTTGAAATGTTCACCTAGATTAGAGTGTGACTTTCTGCCAACCATGAGGGGCTGTCTAGTGATGCCCTCACTTGGCTGGTTCTTTTGCATGGAATGACCCAGGGTGGCCCCAGAGGAATCATTTTAGACTGCTCTGGCACTTGGGCGAAAAACTCTGGGATGCTACATTGTTGAATGTGCGTTCTTTAGACGGAATTAAAGGTCCCAGTCACAGCTCGCCCTCAGGTTAAAGTTAAGTTGTTAGTGTTATTAAGGCATTTTCAATTGGTCGATCAGCGCCAGCAGGAAAGATGTGGGGCTAGGTTTGACATAGGATAGGGGATCGTAAGTAAGTTTCTTCAGTTCTTTTAAGTTATTGATTCTGATGCCGGCGCTTGTTAATTGGCCTTGAGTGCAAGTATTTTCAGCTGGCAAATCCTGAGTCTAAACACCTTGGTAGAAATGTTAAGCCTGAGTAGAAACTCATTTAATAACTGCTTGCTTTGTCCTACGGTACTTTAATATTTTAGCACCTCAATTTTTCCTACCTGTTGCCAGCTAGTGATGCACTGCATACATACATCGCATTGGAAGACATGCGTGAAGACTCTTGTCCTCAATGCATGAATACTCTCATTGTAAAACTTCTGAAGGTCCTAATCACACATTGAGATGCTGTACGACAATTTTGTATGCTTATATTTCGCATCAAATGAGCAGCTTCAGGCAGAGCATCATTGCGCGCTGTCCAATACCATTGTGTGTCATTGTCATCTTGTTGGTGACTCCTTTACTAATACTGTAGTTTAGTAGCTTGTAACCTTTGTTTCTACTGTACGGTGCCTAGTTCGAGTTTCCACTCAGCACCCGAATTTTATCCTGCTTGTGATGCGGCAAAATAGGAAAACTGACTGACCGAATATTCCCTCAAACTTCCAGATCATCGCTTCTTGTTTTTGAGAGTTTTTACTCCAAGTTACTATGCAAAAAGGACGGGAATAGTCGCTGGAGATATGATCTCTAGCCCAGAAGAAAAAAGGAAATTTCATTTCAAATCAAGTATACAGTACAGATACCTTATATTTTTAATTCTTAGTGCTAAAATCTTAAGGGCAGTTTCGAGTTTTATTATGGCTTCTCATGCAAGCTAGAACAAGTAAACTAGATTGATGTACAAGTTGTTACATATGTAACATATATAATAGTACGTTTAAATTGAATTTGTGTAATATGTATTCGGTTATGTCTTACTATTCCAATTTTAATATATCACAAAATACAAACATTTACCCAGCATTAGTGATATGTATTGCATTTCACGTTCAATAGATAAAGAAAGAGAGCGAAAAAATTTATTTCCCATCATTATAATGGGCAGGTACATTGGATTTTTAGTTCTAAATTTATAATCTTTAGACTAGGGAAGATGCTCTTTGTGATGATTTCCGTCCTCTGTATTGCAACTTGAAGCAGAGGCTCGTGAGGACACTTCGATGAATGCCTAAGCTTATTCCAGGCGTCCAGCGTCGAAGTGTGCTAGACATGTTTCTTTGCTGTCAATGATCAGGCTCAAACAGACCAAGGCGGCTACGTGAATCGAACTCGAGTCTTCCCACATCGCAAATGGGAATGTTCAACAGTCGACCATTCTGGCGGCTTAATTCAAATGATAAATAATTATATATAATTCATTATCAGCATAAGTTGAATAATTCTTTGCTATTATTTTCGTATATGCATTAGTATCTAAGAATATTAATATTTATTCATTTACCGAGCGGTATCAACGGTAAAATTTATTTAATTTTTAGGTGAACTCTTCGATGAAATGCGCAATTTACTTAGAATGAAAAATTGAAGGTACTGTTTTTACGTACGATAACAGATAGTCATGACATGTATATATTTTGCAATAAATCCTCTCATTTCGAAGAATAATTTTTATGACGAATTCAACGAATTTGTTTGTTTATTTCCATACTTTGGAAAGACTTTGGTTGTTGCAGAAACTCTTGCAATTATGTTGCTGGAACATAACAAACAGTTCAACTAATTCTTCAAGATGGCGGCGCCACCACCAAGAAAATTCAATGAAAAAATAGCTTTATTACATCAAAAAGAAATGGAAGATTCGGCAGCGTTTGAGAGTGTCATGGCAGATGTTAAAAATATCACTAGGCAGGTTAGTCATCAAATGTGTAACAGTTTATTGACTTTACATATCTATCAACAAATGTGCCAAGTTTTGTTTATGTGTAAATTCAGAAGTATACCTTTAAACTTTCTAGAAAATTTTTCTGCATGAATTTGTGACTATTTGCTAAGTTGCTTATTGTTTCTCAGTTCAAGGAGCTTATTATTTTGTGTCAAACAAAATTATTTATGTTTACATTGTGGTTGTAGAGTTCTCATTTTTTCCTAGTTGCCTAGGATAAGTAATAAGAAATAAATGTTCAACACCATATTTAAATACATTATTTATTATATAACAACATTGTAACATAAATTAAGCTTTAACCTTTTACAAAAAATTATTTTGTGTATGCTCTCTCATGCATATATTTTTAATTGGTGAGTGTTTCATACTTCTAGTCAGTACTTGTAATTGGACTTATTTGATTTTAATGTATTTAAGTTAGTACAGTTGTAGAATATTTCAAAGCATGGATATTATACTAATAATAAGTATATTATACTTGAATGTTACATCAACTTATTGTATCTAGGAAAATAGAAAGATGAGATATCAACAATCAATTAATATTGCTTAAAAAATTAATAGTGGAGATTATTTTTAATGAAAAGATCATATAAATTACTACAGCTCTAGAGATTATAATGAGCTCCTGATGTTTGAGAATTTTTGTACTCTAAATCTTATGTATAAAATATCGTTTTCTAGTAAAAAAAATTCAAAATGTAGGACCCTTTAATAGAAATTTTGTATGCTAAATTGAAGGATAGTGCACCTAAACATGCAGATGAAAGTTCATATGAAATGAGTATTTGTATAAATACATTAAATAATTTGCAACATGTATTACCTTATGACTTTGACTTTATTAACAATAAATTTAAGACTGATTAAGATGTGGAAATGTCATGAAAGTTAAAATTGATCAAAGAATTGGTAGCAAAGAGTCTGCTTAGCTTACTATTTTTTTGAAAGTGTAAAGAAATGGACTAGAATGAATGTATGGCAGTTAGAATGTGTCATTGATGAGTATGAAATCTATTGTAGAAAATTCTAATTGGACTAGAAATGGGCTAGAATGTATGACAGGGAGAATATGTCACTGATGAGTGTAAAATCTATCGTAGATACCTTTAATTGGGGTTAAATTTTACAATTATGAATGATTATAAGACAGTTTTAGCATATTTTTATTTGATACATCCCTGTTACTGCAAAATATTATGAGAAAGAGACTAATAAATAAATGTACAGAACTATGTCTCTATGCCATGTAGAAATCAATGTTTATTGAATAAAAATTTCAATTCACTGAACCATTAGCAAGTTTATAGTATCAAATAAATGTAAAACCTGAATGCCTTTATACAGTTTGTAAGGTGCTTTGAAGTACCTCACAGAAGTCAGTACACAAATGTTAGTCTAGTTCAGTTGGTGTTGTCTGTGTTCAGCTACAGTAATGCTGGCTCTAATTTTCAAACCAGTGTAAGCTTTGATAGCCAGATGATGTAGTTTAGATTAACCTGTTTCCAATAGTCCTCAGAATTTAAGAAAAGAATGAAAAAAGACCACTTTTTAACTTGTTGTAAAGAAAATATTTCATCTTCTTCAAGATTTTTTCTGAATCTATCACTGAAATAACTTGCATTGTTTCTAAACTTTGGAAAGCAATTATGGAATCATATTATTTCATATATTTTTTGTGCATATTATAGGGATGTTTAAGTTGTAGCCACTCTAATTAAGATTGTATGGTATTCCAGCAGCACAGAATACTGGTGGCAACATGGAATTATATTGCATATCATAATTTCTATGCATCATCTAAGTATGTTTGAGTAGTGATCACTCTAATTAAGTTGTATGGTATTCCAGTAGCAGCATGAGCACAAAATACTGATGGCAACATGGAATTATATTGCATATCATATTTTCTATGCATTGTCTAAGTATGTTTGAGTAGTGACCACTCTAATTAAGATTGTATGGTATTCCAGCAGCACCAGCACAGAATACTGGTGGCAACATGGAATTATATTGCATATCATATTTTCTATGCATTGTCTAAGTATGTTTGAGTAGTGACCACTCTAATTAAGATTTTATGGTATTCCAGCAGCACCAGCACAGGATACCAGTGGCAACATGGAATTATATTCCATATCATATTTTCTATGCATTGTCTAAGTATGTTTGAGTAGTGACCACTCTAATTAAGATTGTATGGTATTCCAGCAGCACCAGCACAGGATACCAGTGGCAACACAGAGTCCAGCCCAGCCATCCAGTCACCCACAACCAGTATCCCTCAACAACACAAGCTCAACTGCACCCTTGCAGCATTCCCAACACACATCCCCTACTAGACAACCCATTCCTGCATCTATATCTGACTTCTCTATCAATTTATCGGTAAAACTTGTAATACTTTTGTGGTAGCCATTTATGTTGATGATGCATGATAGGTAATTTCAATTATTTTAGGCATGCTTCTCCATTTTTGCATTTTTTGTGTTAGTTTGAATTTGATCATTATTATTTTACCTCTTTAAACATTGCTTTAAGTACTCATTAACTTGAGGCAATAGTTTAAGTATTTTTATAAGATCTGTGTATTTTTGTGCATGTTTGTATAGTTGGAAATAAAAGCTAGTGTAAAGAACAGCTAATTCATAATAACCTGTGATTCTAGTTATACTCAATTGAATAATACTGAGAAAGTTCTTTGTTGAAAGAGTATTAGCCTGTTCCTGGAAGGGATTAAATTTCAAAAGTATAATAAAACAAGAATATATTTCTTAAATTGCTGAATTATGATAGTTCTGCTCCAAAACATTGCTTTGTGAGGGTCAGAGAAGAATAATTGAAAGAATTACATTGGTCAAAAAAGTACCAATGCTGCCAAAACTTCTACAAAAGAAGCTTATTTATTTGCTATCACTTGCAAACACATAGATACACACTTATTTTAGTGTTTAATTTCTTGAAAGTATTACTTGTTTTCTAATTTATCTTCCTAAATTGAGTAAATTTGTGAAACTTTGTATGTCTGGTAGTGGGTGATAGAGCATATTGCTGATGCCTGTGTGTTTTTCATGTTCAATGATGACTTTATAGTTGAAACAGAAAATTTAAGGATGTGAAATAGCATTAGAAGGGGAGGATGTCATTTTTACTTAGTTTACAAGTAACTTTTTCTTGAGAATAATTCAAATTGCATAGCCTTTGCTCAAAATTTTTATTACAGGAATTTCTGACTATAGATTTCCCTCTATAATGCTCTAGACTTGATTACTCTTCTTTGATGGTTGAGCCAGCACAAAGGTAATGGTTGTGAAACACTCAAGTGCTGAGAGGCCTTTGGACCTAATTTAATGTTAACATTTTGGTTAATGTAAAGTTTGTAAGTTTGTCCTGAAAAATATCCAATGTTCACACAATGTTTCTCATGATAGTAGTAATATTACAGAAGAGATGGCATATATTTGTAATTGTCTTCATCAGCTAATTAAAGTTTTTAGGCATACGTGTTATTTTTTTATAATAATCATTGATGTTGCAATTTACTAAATTTGTATCAGCAATAATTTTAAAAAGTATGCCATAAGTAAATTGAAGAAAAAAACATTTTACTTTTTTGGCAAGATATTCTTCTTCTATTTCTCAAAGTTGCATGACTTTGACTTTTTTTGTATGTGCTGAAATTGCACTTTTTTATGCTAACTACATCTAGTGTACAAAGCAACATCCATTTGAGCAGCTACATTGAGATGATAAAATTACAACCTTTTTAACCATCTAAGCAAAGTTCCAAGGCAATATTGAATGCTATTGTATATTTTGTTATTTTGAGTACTAATGTCTTCAGATTATGTATAACATGAAGTTAAAGTGATGAATTTAGTATTTCTTAATTTTGATCTGTTCATTGTAATAGAGCTGTAGATACATTGGCTTTCTGAAACACATACACAATGTCGGTTTGTGGTAAATCTTTTTCCATATGTATACTGATGCAAATGTAATTTCAGCCAGCCTTTGTACAGTGCAAAGCTTCAGCTGTGCACAAGACTTTCACACACTAATTGACACATCACTGAGTATTGGTATCATTCTAAAAATATAGGTAATGCTGCTTATGGATTTGCCAATTGTCAAATTTTACACTTTATGTCAGACCGATGCCATCAAAATGGTCAGTTCTATTATTTTAATAGTTGCTAATATAAATAGGCTTGAGCAATACCTAATGCAAACCAAAATCAGCAAGTCCCCATATCTGATAATTACTTGCCAGGAAGTTGGTACTGACAGAGTCATCAGGTGGAAATGATAATGAATATAGTTGTTGCTGCTGAAGTGTTTGAATATTTTAGCCTTGTGACAGCACTGCTTTGAATTCACTTAGTTGTTTTTTTATCTAGTCAGTTATTTTGGGTGTATTTGAATAAAAGTGTTCGTCACATCCAAATTTTTTGTTCCAATTTAAAATGAGACATTTCCAAGCTGGAGGGTGTGGGCAGTTGGATCTGCTAGTATGTATGCTGGCAGCTGGGACTGCATTTCAGCCAACTGAAATCTTTGTAGATTTCTATGCATTTTTCAATAACTTTGTTTTGCTTGGCATAAGAGTCAAAATATTAACATTGTATTTCATTTTCAGTGCATTCTGTGGGCTTCTTTTTTAATGTAATTACACAAAAATATGAATTACATTCACAGTAATTTTTTTCTTGAATGATTCATGCATTGAGTGTTTTTCCATCTTTGTAGTTATTTGTCCTATTCAGATAGTTAGCAAGGTATTTTTGCTTCTAGTTTTTTATGATAAAACTTTTTCATTGTTGTGCTCTCTTGCTTGCAGTTCTGTGTTATTTTTATTCCTATTGATTATTTTATGTGATGATGTTTCTAAATTCCTGGCTTTGGTAAAGAAATTAGGCTATGAGACTGCAACTGAAAACTTGTATAAAAGTCCCCATGCATTTCAGTATTCTGACATGAGGTGATCTAGTTGAGATATACCTAAATTCATATCTATCAAGTATAGTGATTAAATTTAAGTATTTATCAATAGGGCTTTACAATTTGTCTATTTTTACTAAATAATTATGTACCAACTTTCCAGCACTTGCTTGCACCTCAATCTGCACCTTTGACCAATCAATTGAGCAATAAGGCTCCTAATTTCTGCTTTCTTTGCTAGCTTTTTTTACAGCCTCTGGATTTCAGTTGCTGCCTCAAATTAAGAGTGCATTTCATTAAAGTGTATTTGAAAAAACCTTTTAAAGTTTGCCTTTTTGGTATTTGATCATTTAATCTTGTCTGCTTTTCCATCCATAAATTTTTCCTGTATTGTTTTATTCCTCAGGGAACTGGTTATTTTTGTATTGACTTTATGTTCATTTGGTTCTTTTTTCTCATTTTTCAGCCTAATAGCTCGATGAGGTTCTACCAAGGAAGGGATGGAGTCCAGGTAATTGCAGCAAGATGTTGCACCCCTTGACAACTGCCTCTCTCATAGCAGCCACTTACTTGTTTATGCTAACTCAGTATGAGGTATTTCATTGGTTGTCTCAAACTAACATGGGTGTGGGTTTTGCCTTGAACATTGAACACTGCAGTATTCCTTAACTTGGTGATCTGTTGAGCTATTGATTGTAGCTAAAATAGATTTGTATGAAGCCACACTGCCTTGTCCTGCACTTTAGTTCCTCACTAAAATCACTTGACAGCACTTTTCAGTTAGAGGTACTTCAGATGCTGTGATAACTTGGGCAAGGTTTTTTTTGTTATATTAGATGCTACAATAAATCTTAAAAACTATGAAATCATACAGGAACAATAATAACTGTTATTGCATGTTTTTTTTAACCATAAACTCAAGCATGAGGAGAGTATCAGTTGCTATCTTATATGTATCAGAATTGCAACACGAATGTGGATAAGCTATGGGAACTTTTCTTTCATATTCTTTTCAAGACAATTAACACTGCAAATGTTTTGAGCACACAAATACTGCTACTTTATTTTTATTTAGTACGTACTGCAACAGATAAAAGTTTGCTTTTCAGCTTCAGATTCTCTCTTTTCTTTTGTATTCCACTGTCATTATATTAAAAACAACCAAATGCTTGAACACCCATGTGATGAGTACAAATTGGTTTATCTTCTAAGTGCATCAATTAGAAGTTAAGTGACTCTTCCCAAGTAATAAAGCTAGGCTCAATTGTTTATTTCTGCATTGAAGATAACTTTTATGGGTTGTTCTTAATTTAGTTATTTATTATTGACTTGTGTTTACTTTCGGCTATCACAAAACATTGTATGCTCTGGAAAATGTACATGATTTTATGTCTGTATTAGTTAAAAATTTGTTATACTTAAAATCATTCAAATTTTACCTGCATGTTTTACTTTGAAATTAAAGATACTACATTTCAAGAGTTTCCAAGGTATGAATATAATGCATATTAAAAATATTGTTTGTATGGTTTTATTATTAGTGTAAAACTAATTTTTGCGTGCATCAACTCTGTTTCTGAAAGGCAGTTGTAGATTATTTTTCATATCAAACTTCAGGGGATTTTTTTATTTATAATATTTTTTTATTTGTGGCTTCAAACTGTTTTAATTATTTATTCTGTTCTGAAGAAGTGCAATTTATATTATTTCCCTGTATTAAAATAACCAATAAGTTCATCCTGAGCTGTATCCTCTAATTCACCTATTTCTTTGAAAGAAATGACTTATGATAAGAAATGACTCCTATGTCATAAATGATTACCAAGTATACTTTTATGCTCTGAAACATTCTGATAAAATCCTTCCAATAAATTAATAGGTTTTGCCTCATAAGTAGACAATGTATAAATTAGTAAATCTTTAATTTGAGAGTAAATCTTTTTCACAATAATTATCACAAGCTCGAGTGTGGCAGTAGGAGGTTGTTTATGAATTATAGTATGATTAGGAACATTGTAGGCAAGCATGTGTATTTTTAATGTTAGCATTTTTAAATGGTTCAATAATTCAAATTCGCATCAACTAATGATGTTATGAATACCTCATTTGTTCATAAAGATCATAGTTACTGTTACACAATTATGTAGGCTGATGGTGAAAATTAATAATTTTGGTAATTTCAAATTTGTACCTTGTGTTTGATCTCGAACTTGTTAAAACACCTAGCACATTATGCAGAGCATCTTCCTATATCTTTTATGTTGGTTGTAGTGTTACCATTCAATTAATAAAAAGCGAGTTATGAATGCCAGCTTAATAAGGAAATTTTTGTACTCTCCATAATAACCTTATGCAAATTTAACTAAACATAAAAGGATTTGAAGAAATTCAGTGTAAGGTGGACAAGTTCAGTGTTCCTAGTTCAACTATTGTGTCTAACAATCTCAGCAGGCTATCTGCATTCAAATTCCAGGCTGCAACAAATATATTCAAAGTTAAAGGATGGCAAATATTCTCTATACTGTGTGCAATTCGTTACATTCTGTTAAAACATTTAAAGCATTTTTTAAGGGAAACCAGAGAAAGAATCTTGGAAATATGCATGCCAAAGCTTTGCTTTTTGTTGAAATTCATATTTTCAGTATTTTGGCTGACACAAGTCTAGTTGGTCAGACCACCCAATTCTAACCTCCATGAAAATGGTTGTTAGTATTAGACTTACTGTCATTGCTGCGGTTGGTGGTCCAGTCACACATACCTGCTTTTATTTTGTACTGCAGTAGGACCCTAAAATAGTGTGATAACGAGAACAGGACATCAGGATAGCTACAACTTTTCCTGTTGGCCAACTAAACAATTGATTACTACAAGTTATCAATTCAAAGACCGTACCACTAACAAAGTTCATTACTATTGTGAGAATTAGTCTCTGAGTGCGGATGGTAATGACAAAAAGTAATTATTTATTTCTAATATATTACTATAAAGCTCTGGGGAATTTTGAATTGTATTAAGTATGCAGAGATTATTCCTTTATTCTCATTTTGTTATGCTATTGAGGAGTTCTAATTGATTGCACTTTCTTGGAAATTGTAAGATTTATTTTATTTTGGGTTAAATACTCATGATTCATATTGACTACTCATCATTTCATTGATTGAACTAAATTATTTTACAGGAAGCTGTCAATGATCTTCAATCATTAAGAAAAGAAGTTTATTCTGCATCACCACACTCAACAGCAACCACAACCACCACCTCAATAAATGTTGGTCACTCCCGTCACCACTCTCCTCACCACCCCCACCACCACCATCATCACCACCACCACGCTCTACCTCACCACCGTAGCTCCACATCCCCAGTGGGTAGAATCAGCGGGCCCAGCAAAGGAGGGGGACTGGGAGGCAGTTCCCCTGTAAATCATCCTCCCACCCACTTGTCTCCACCCCCTGATGGGTTGCCTCGCAGCAACTCCGTGCCATCCCTACACCAACACATGGTGTCCTCTTACCCTGTGTCGTCGCAGCAACTAGAGGGCAACCATCTGCTGGGTGTTCAGTACAGACCTAAAAGTATGCTCGATGTCTCTCCTCACCAGCACAGGTGAGCTGCTGTTGCATTAGCCTGTGTCTGTGTACATCACTGCTAGGTACAGCATGCTTGATCTGCTTATTTGAGTTATGGGTTTGAAAGCAGGAGCTCTGGTGCAGGTACACCAAGTTTTAAAAGTTTCTAGTTGTACTTGATAATCTAGTGTGAAAATAATCCTGCGTATTTGGGTGTTCGTTAAATTAACGTCGTTGATGTGTTCCGTAGTACAATACAGGTGGTGGACAAAATAATGGAAACACCTTCAAAAATCAACAAATTATAATTTAATATGGTGTAGGTCCGCCTTTTGCGG
>VCRD01005423.1:21683-34898 GCA_006783055.1 Trinorchestia longiramus
GCACTGGTATCACTAATATTTGCAACGTGCTTCATTCGACAGCACAGTTGAAGAGAGGAAAGCCTAATTAGACTGCATGAATTATTTTAAGATAAACAAGGCGTAGTTCAAATGTTCATAGTAATTTTGCAGTTTAATTTTGTAATCGTTAGTTTTAATAAAAAAATTCTCGCCTCTCAAACAAAGTATAGGAACCATGGAACCAACACAAGCATGTAATTAGAATAAAATAGAATCAGGCAACCGGAACGAGCCGTTTGATCCATTCTTGGGTTGCTACCAAAGGCCCATGCCGTCTTAACTAAAGGCAGCAAATCACGCACAGACACCTCAATCACGCACATACACCCAATTCAGTCACGTACACGCATTTTACTCACGCACGGGCATTTCAGTCACGCACAAGTACTGCAATCATACACAGGAGTTAGGGATATAAAATCAGTACGATACAATACTGGAAGGTTCAATTGAAACACCGCTGTCAGAAGTGAAGTTTGTGAGTTGGAGGCCAGAATGAGTTGCTCATGAGCGTGGAAATTAACAGACTTTTTAGTCCTTAACCCTCTTTCGCTACCGTTGGGTTAATATGTCCCAGACAAACTTTTAAAATCATTCTTTTTAGTCCCATATTCTAAATGTTTCGTTCAAAATTACATAATAATTAGTAAAGATAAGTGGTAATTGACGCAATGGTTTGATCAGTATGAAAATAATTTGGTCGTGAAAGGGTTAAGCTTCCCAATACAGCTCCTCGTACCCACACTAGAAAATATCTCGATGGCAACATTTAAAGCAGGGGTCGGCAAAGTGGTCGATATCGACCCCTGGGGGTCGAGGGTTTATAACATTTCTCTTTATTTTTGGTTATCGAAAATGTCAACAGTGGTTTAATATTTTTTTCTCACCTATTTGTATGTGTGTGTGTGCATGGAGGGGGTCGATGTAAATACAGATATCCTATGAAGGGGTCGACGGGTAAAAAAATTTGACGACCGCTGATTTAAAGTGACCAGCACCTTGAGTTACGATGTAATTCGAGTTAATATCAGGCGGTCAAGCAGGACTAGACTGAAGAGTTCAACTAGTTCACACTACACAAAGTCTGGTCTCAGATCAATTAACAGAACACTAGTGTACAAGTAGCTCGCTTGCACGCTACATGGTTACGTTTCTAGCATGTTCTTGACATAGGCACTAATCTAAGTTTCATGAGATGATCCCGATCAAAATCCGTACGTTTAAGAGAAACAAAAATTAAGATCTATTCATTTGACAGAACACTCGACTAATCTATGTCTCGTGAGATGATCACGATCCAAATCCATACGTGATCAATTAAATTTTACGTCTCTGATCAACCACAACAAATGAGATCACATGAAATGGATTGCAAAAAGGTTGGCAAGTACGAGGTCAATTTTTTGAACATGTGGTGTGTGTGTGTGAGTATCAAGTGTAATACTGTAACATGTACTTAAATATTGCATAAAATAGTGTGGTAAAGCACGAAATTTTTACAACTATAAAACTGATTTCCTTACGACAATTATTTAAAAGTGATACATGTCCTGAAAGAGAAGCATATACATTTTTTTTAAAGTTGAATGCATATCCGTCTCATAGTTCGAGCGAATTTCCATTAACACGTTAACCGCCATGCCTGATATCAGAGATTTGTCACTACCGCCACGACTTTACCATTTTACGACTTTATCATTTAACCTTCCGTAAATATTTTAAATTAATTTTTGAAAATAATTATTAAAAATTTGGAAATGTACCAGCGGTGGTACATGCGGCGGTAAGTGAAACCCTCAAATGTACCACCGGTGGTACATGTGGCGGTTAACGTGTTAAACCACAATGGTTCAACATCACATACATGCTGGAATTCCGTCATTGGTTACTGAAATACTTGAATGACAAAGAAAACTACTCAAATTTTAGCGAAGAAATAGCTATTTTGACATAAAACTAAAATAATAAGCATTCATGGTACATTTCTAGCATTTAGCTGAATTCCCGCAGCAAAATGTGTATCGAAATGTAGCTGTTTTTACAATTCGCAGATTACACATACAAAGTTCTCAGATAAATTAAATTCTATAATTAAGTCCCTTATTAACAAACAAATTGGCTTTTGCAATCCGCACACAACGAACATTAATGAAACAAAGTTTTCACGTCATTAATGAAACAAATTTTCAAATTTATATCCCCTATCAACAAACTATACATTATTTACATTATGTAAAAAGTACAATATTTTTTGTACACCCATAACCACATAACTAAATTTTCAAAATCGTATCCCCTATCAACAAGCTATACATTCATACTATGTAAAATATACATTTCTTGTACACCCATAACCGCAAAACCAAATTTTCAATATCATATCCCGTAACAACTAACTATGCATTTATATTATATAAAAAGTACAACATTTTCACACCTATAACCGCACAAGTCAAACACGGACTCATGAAGAACACCGTTGCTCCAAGGGCGCGATCAGAAGAAGTCGTAGCGGTCCATTGCTCCCGGGAAAAAATGTCGGGCAACCAGCGGAGGTGTTGGTGCAGATTTACACTAAAAAAAACGGCATTCATAGCGGCGTTGCACGGCAGGTGTTCTGTGTCGCTGCTAACGCATACCTTGGGGGCACAGCTGAGGCATGTTCATAGATCATGTGTGTAGCCTTTTTCTCTATTCAGACGGTCTTACAACAAGCCAAAACAGATCACAGAACAGTACAGCACAAACCAGACAACTATTGATCATGTGTAACTTATAACTCTATAAGAGGTTACGAGGGCTTTCCCTGTTGTGATTCAGGTATATGTACTCCGATCAAGTTGCGAGCGGTCCTTCCTAGTGAGGTAAGAAAGTCCTAAATTCAAATCAAGCAGAATTTGATGATATCTTCTGCTTGCGATACAGGGGGCATGACTGGTCATTCATCATCAAGCGCTCCTAAGAGTCACTCCCTCGAGTCGCACCAGAATAGAATAGAATGAGGCTATAGGAACGAACCTTCTGGCCCGTTCTTGGGTCGGATAATTACTTCGATAATTATTCGGTTGTTTACCCAAGTCCCATGCCGTATTTCTAGCCGCGTCAACCATGTCGGCAGCGGGATTCGAACCCGGGTCTTCCTGCTCGCAAGCAGATTCGCTCACCAGTCGACCAAGCTGGTGATCGACCAGAGACAGAAACCGACCTTGGGAGCAGCGTCATTAGTCTTGAGATAATCTAATAAAAATTCTAAACCCAAAATGCGTTGGCATTAAAAATTCCAAACCCAAAATCGACACTTGTCCTGTGTGACATATCGGAAATGAAACATTTCTATACAACCACAAGACATACAGCGAATCACAGATATCACTTTACGTAGTACAGAATATCTTCTTCCACTTGAACACTAAACTGGAGTTCAACTGAGGTTAATGTTCATTCCCTTGATGGTTTGAGCCCGATCACTTCATCAAAATCATTGGCCCCGACGATATAAACATTAACCCTTTCAATATCACTATTTGCACCTAGGAACAAAATTGTTATCAATTTGAAAATGCTCGCTGAACCTGCAAGATAAAATAGTACCAAGTCCAACAATCAATAGTCACACTAGTCATTTTACTGAACACTAACAGCGCATGAACTAAGATAAGCCCAAACCTGCGTTACAATATCAAACAAGCGCAGTATTGTAACGTACTGTACTAGCTATGTAATTTGTGCTGTACTGCAAACGTACCAGTAGTTGACTTGTCCACCATGATAAGCAACACACAACCGGCCCAAAAATACTCGTGCTTTCACTACCATTTTCTGCGTACTTATTAATTTGTAGTGTTTTGTCAAGGATTTTGTTAGGAAAGAGGCGTTCGTGTCTGCACTGAGGACGTTGTCATCGCTATGTGAATCTGAAGTGTTGTGTTGACACACAGCAACACGCCATGGCTCAAGCAGACACACTTGTAATATGTCACTGGGATAACAGTGGGTGAGACACGCCATGAAGACCAGGACAGTAGTCTGGCTGTAGCTCATACTACAGATGCTACTAGGCTCCTAGATGCTAAAATAAGCTAATAGACACTAAGATAGGCTATGATATACTAGATACTACGATAGGCTCCTAGATACTACGATAGGCTTCTAGATATTAGGATAGGATCCTAGATACTAGGATAGGATCCTAGATACTAGGATAGGATCCTAGATACTAGGATAGGCTCCTAGATACTAAGATAGGCTTCTAGATACTAGGCTAGGCTTCTAGATACTAGGATAGGCTTCTAGATACTAGAATAGGCTTCTAGATACTATGATAGACTTCTAAATATTACAATAGGCTCTCAGACACTAGGATAGGCTCCTCGGCACTAAGATAGTCTACTATATACTAGAATAGGCACTTATACACTAGGATAAGCTCCTAGACACAAGACAGGTTTCTAGACTCTAGAGCTGCTGGTTCTAGAGTCGCAGTGAACAGCCAGCACAGCAAGAGCATAATTATCATCGCTGGTTTTCTGAGCTGCCATCGTGACGTACAGCAACATCGTGACGTACAGCAACATCGTGACGTACAGCAACATCGTGACGTACAGCAACATCGTGACGTACAGCAACATCGTGACGTACAGCAACATCGTGACGTGACAGGAGGGCTGACACTTCAGTGAAGCAGGTTATAATGACTCAATAACTTCAGTGAAGCAGGTTATAATGACCCAATAACTTCAGTGAAGCAGGTTATAATGACTCAATAACTTCAGTGAAGCAGGTTATAATGACCCAATAACAGGCATGAGGTGAACTACAAAATAAAGGCACGCACAGGCCACATAGCGAACAGCTAGCCAAAAGTTAAGAGGAACTCAAGTTACACTTCAACAGAATACAAACACCAAGCAACCTTGATGGTGTCATATTTTAGTGTTAAATTAACAGCTCCATGCTAAATTCAAATAACCTAATACAATAGTGAGAGATACATTTCGATTAACTAGTAACATTTGTGATAACCCAAAAACAAACATGATAAAATGCAGTTAATTTTCTGTTGTAACACAAGAGGTCACATGAAGCAGAAATCCAGGTTTTTGCTTTTAAATACGCGACCTCAGAGCTCAGTTACTCTGACATCACAGAGGCTCGTAAACTTGAGCTGCTGACTAAGCAATAAATTATCAGCGAAGCAAAAGCAAAACGTTCTTTGTTAGATGACACAATTGACTGACACGTACTAACGTTTGCATGCAAAAAAAGAATATCAATGAGCAAACATCGAATCTAAATCCATCAACGACCACATTTTTTCTCGTAAAACCACCGCAGCACAGCACAACTACACGATGTTTGTTCATTGGCTGATCATACCGTATGAACAAGCTGACTCGTAACGTGTTCTGAACGTTTTTCACACTGGGTTCATAATCAACTTGAACTTTTTTAGCACACTTTTCAAAAGAGGATATCAGTGTCGTTGTGCTTGTTGAAGAGTTAAAAGGAAATATTTTGGATGCGTACTGCACTACTTTCTTTATAATAAACAGCCAAGTTTCTTGTTCGAAAGAAAGTCACCAGACACCTTCAGCTCCTTTAGTTCAGTCATCCAGGCTAGAAAGAATGTCGAAACGCAGTTACTAAAATATAAGATTAACTGAATTTTTTCTGTATTGATTTGTTAATTTCATCAAAATCACACCCTTAATTCTAGCACGAATGCATTGAAGAGCCACCAGACGCACCGGCACATCAGGCAATCCAAAGCCGTTCCAGACACACAGTTTAGTTAATAACAGCATGAACGCCAGCCGCTCATTCCACTATATAATAATACGCAGTTTGTTGCTTGCTTGGTTCGTCTCTCTGTCACGCTCTTGAGGATTTAGATAGGAGGAAATTCGGTGGGGTATACATGTATTGTGTTGTGGATACCAACGGCACATTCTTCAAAGTGGAAATTCTTTCGGAAAACTAGCATCCGCTGGCAAATCAAACGAAAAAATTAGTAAAAACGCGTGAATTTTCACGTGCGGGTCTACTAGTTTCAACAGAAAGACAAGTAGAAACAAGTGATGAAGTTTGATCCTTTGCAAAAAGTGCATGGTGACTTGCAGTAGCTGCGCTTCATCAGCCCTGCCGTGCAAATACAGTCATTTGTTCTCGTTGGTTTGTTTCCGTTAACTCGATATCACCAGCCAACAGATGATGGCTTTCTCACCATTCAATGCTTGTCATCTATAATTCTAGTTGTGCTTAATTTAACATTCCGTCTCGCTATTCAACGCTTGTGATCTAGTACATTTCTAGATGTGCTTAATTCAACATTCCGTCTCGCTATTCAACGCTTGTGATCTACACTTCTAGATGTGCTTAATTTGAAATTCTGTCATTGCATAAACTCAAGTCCATGTGAATGCAGGTCATCATTTCATTCTTACTAAGTGAATTGTACTTACAGTTTCAATAATAAAAAAAACCTTTCTGGTTTTTGATAGTAATGTTTCATTGACTTCTCTAACTCATTTTATGTTTGCTTTCTCAGCACTAAAAGTACCTAATCCTAGAGTTCAGAAAAGACTGTTTGCATACTGAACAATTTTAAAAATTAAGAAAAGTCAAGATTTTCTGTTTCCTATTTCAGAGAACATACAAATAAATTTGAGATGATTTTTAATAATGTAGTACATTAACCTATCATTGCAGATACATGAACACTATTGCAAGGAGGAAAGTTACTCAATTTTTTCTCTGAAACCATAAATTTCCTCTCCTTTACTCTTTCCTTACAGCTCACAAACATTTTGTAAAATACTGGGCTCCTGAAGCTGATCCACCCCAAAAAAATCAAAATTAATGCAAAGTTCAAACAATCACTCATATTTACTTCTTAATAGGAAAACAAGTAATAACAATAAACAATATTTTTAATTTGCAGATGAATCATTTTTACCTCAAAAACTCAATTTGCATCTGCATCATTTCACTGCAGAATCCAAAGTTTGCATACATCATCTTCACCCAAGAATCTAAGGTACACATGCATCATCTTCACCCTAGAATTAAACTTGCATCAGCACAATCTGAACCCCAGAATTTTTTGCATGTGCATCATCTTAGCCACCACCTGAGTGATTAAAAAAAATACACAATATTCCTAAATATTACTTTCCCATTATAAAAGAGAGCAATATGCCCAAGACATACACTAGGAAAATTATTGGTGAAAATGGAATGCCCAAGTTATATACTAGAAAAATATAAAAATATTAGTTGCAGCTTAGTAACTGTGTACATTTACTATATTTATATCTTAAACTACTTTCAGGAGAAGCAGTTATATCATAACTAAATTTTAATGTGTAAGTGAAGCTATTATTAAAGCAACAATTTTGAAATATCCTACAATTATGTACTTTTCAAGACCCAATTAAAGTTACCATTAGACTACTTCATAAAGTGAAATCCCTGCACTAACACAACAATTTGATAATGTTATTAACTTCAGTAAATAAACTCAACACATTTGCATAAATACAAGTAGAGTATTAATAGTCAGTATAGGACCTCATATCAAAATTTATCCATGCAGCTACCCTGGTTTTCATAAATATTAATATTAAGTTAAAATTTTAGTCAGGAGTATTTCTAAAAATATGTGGATAAAAGCAGAAAGTAAAACTAAAAATGCATAAAAGTGTAGAAAATTTTAGCTACAACATACTGAAACTGCAATGTTATATTCACTAGAACTAAAAATTATTTTTTCTGACAAATAAAAAATGCACATAAATTTACAAAATTCTATACACATGTTCTTAAATTTTTGCACATTCAGCAAAGAGTTGGAACTGTAAGTAAGATGTTGACTGGCATTTAGTAAAAAGTTTAATGTTAGGCTTCACCAGCATCACTCAAAATCTAATGAATGTGATTGAACAATAATTATTAGTCATAAAAATCACATATATAGTAGGTACAGTATCACATAGCTAAGCAAATTTTAGAAGGTACCACAATTTTGGCTTAATTATCAACAGCTTTCCTTAAAAACAAGCTTTATATAAATAAAGTATTGCACAATTTCTACACATTAATTGAAACACATAAAAATGTCTGCAAATGCATAACTAAAATCTAATAGGTTACAAAACTTCCAAAATTACTCTCAAAGGTATACAAAATATATACACACCAGTGAGGTGTGTAAATCTTTTGCACCATTCATGTTTGTCATCATTGCAGCAGAATACTAAATTTACACACAATAATCTGTATTTTACAACCAAATTACACAAATATCTTAAAAAGACATCCAAATAGCTGAGAGAATTTATAATTAAACAGTTCTTATGCCAAAAAAATATTCAAAATGTCTAGTTTGACAAGAGGCAAAACACATTGAACCTTTCACCATTAAAATATATATAGAATGCAATTGAATTGCCACAGAATAAAGTTGACCTACTAACCCTCTCATGTGTTTATTTACTTGAAATTTCGAAAATATCAAAAGTTCTCAGAATTTGTTCAATTTTCATGACGAATCTACTTTACTGTGAGAAACTTAGTAACTTTTTAAAATATTATATACTTTTGGCATATCTAAATTTGACAGAAGAATGCAACTACGATTTTCGAGTGTATTAGTCTTTGTTAAGCTGTATAATTTAACTGAAATAAGAGATATTTATAAGAAACATTAGGTAGTTTGAATTAAGTCGGCTGACATCTGATAAAAGACGCTCACGTTAGCTTTAGGTACTAAGTCCTCGGGAATACCGAGAAAAGGCGAACACATTAGAAATAGAGTGAAATTATTTATTAACATGAACTTAGAGTAAATTTTTTCTACTTACGTCGATGCTATTTTAAAGTAATAACGCAGTTATCTGATAATATTGCCACTGCTCACTATTGTCGGATGGATGCGCCGTAGTCCAAGCACAACCTGTCTCGCTAACAGTTCTTTAGCAACTGGTTAAATCCACGTACCAAAGTGACACTCACATGATATCCGGCCGCTCGGTTGCTAAAAACCTCTCGCAGCATCGTTAAATCCGGCGTTCAGAAACAAACAATGTTATGTCAATGACATCGTGTACGCCAATTGCGGTTATTTAGGAGAAAATTTTCATGTGTATACTCCATGGCCCCATAACATTTGTTGAATTAGGGCTTGGTAATTCTCATACAAGAGAAAATTACTTCCAAACCTCAACGCCACAATACAAGTGCGTTTCTAAAATTCAATGGTGTTTTGTCCAGTAAACTCTATGAATGAGACCCTCACCAGAGACGATAACTCATTGTTGAGAAACCTGTTTATGC
The DNA here is from genome assembly GCA_006783055.1 of Trinorchestia longiramus. Taxonomy (NCBI): domain Eukaryota; kingdom Metazoa; phylum Arthropoda; class Malacostraca; order Amphipoda; family Talitridae; genus Trinorchestia; species Trinorchestia longiramus. The sequence continues at coordinate 31,038 of VCRD01005423.1, forward strand.
TTAAAATGCCTATGAATAGTTTTTTTATTAGACGGTTAGAAAATTTATGGCTGTTTATTCCTCCAGAACAATATATTACAGTTTTTCCAGTGCTCAATGCTTCAGCTTTTAGTGTACAAGTTTGAAAGTACTAAACCAAAAATTGGAAGTCATGTTAACAAATAGTTCGCATATTTTCTTAATTTGAATTTTTGAAGAGGTTCCTAGCAAATTATTGTTTAGTAAATTTCCCTCTTCTTACAATTTCCTGATGAAAAGCTAATAACCAGAGTAGAAGAGCATGAAATGCAAGATAATTACTCCTGATGCATACGAAATTGGCTCTCTAGTCTCTCTGAACGTGTGATGATTCGAGATCAAGCATGTATGTAACGCATAACTTCTGGCGTGATATAACGCATGTGACGTCAGAAGTTATACAAGGGAGCATTTTAGGTCTGCTCCTCAAGACCATCTTCATCACAGATCTTAACGCCAGATTCATTAATAAAATCAAAAAACTCATCGATGACATAAAAATCTGCCGTAGAGCGTCCACCAAAACAGACAGAATAACTATTTAATCATACCTCAATTGTTAATTTCAATGAACTGGAACTTTGTAAATGAGCTTCAGCATTGACAAATGTTAAGTCATACACGTTGTTGCTAATAAATGGCATTTCTCACAGATATAGAATGAATGACACAGCTTTAGAAGCAGCACAGTAACAAAGAAATCTTGGTATCATTATCACTGAAAATCTCAAGCATAACAAAGAAGTGGAAAAAGCTTCAAAAATGCAGGCAAGATCCTTATTTTCTTTGAAAAAACTTAGAATACAAGTAAAAAAATCATCTTAGCGATCTATAAAGCATTAATGTGACCACATTTAGAATATGCAGTGCAACTGAGGTCTTCTACTCTACGAAGAAACATCAAAATGGAGAAAATGCAAATTCTCGTTAGAGCAAAGAAGACTGCGACGACAATTCATCGAAACTTAAAATGTCTCAATGGCTTTAATGCTGTCATCTTTGAAGGTTTTTTCGGCTGACACGAAGACATCCGAACCAGAAATAACAGCCATAACTAATATTAAGAACGTTCACTACATCCCAAGCTATAAACTTCTATCCAGTAAAATTGGGGGAACCTGGAGCCATCTACCCGAAACTAACATTTCTCCTAGCACTGTGAACGCATTCATAAATCAGCTCGATAAATATTAAAGATGATATCCCCCAGTTTTGTTAAGTACTGATTTCATTTCCAGCTTAACTCATGGTTCCTGTGTATGATTACGGAAGGTACACGTGATTGAAATGCCTGTGAAAGATTAAGGAGTGTGCAAGTAAATAGCTGAAATGTCTGTGTATAATTTAGGTGTGTGAGCGTGGTTGATGCCTGTACAATAGACGGTATAACAACCTAAAAAAATGACAAATAGGTTCATTCCTGTCACCATATTTTAGTCTATTCTCTATTCTGATATTTATTCTATTCTATTCTCTATTCATCAACGATGAAATGTAGAACACGAGCAGCATTTTAAAATCAAATTCAATTAAACTAGTTCCGATGATTTATAAATTTGGATATTCAGTATTCAATAAAATAAATACCGCTTATAATCCAGGAAACTTCTTACCCGTTTATTTCTTTTTAAAAAACATATTTGACTGCATTATTTACTCCTCTGAATTATTGTAACAACATTACGATTATATTGTGATGCAATTTTACTACAAAATTTTTAAAATACTCTATACCATCGAACTTTGGACAATGATAATTACATTTATTTTTCCTTAGTTACTAGTTAAAACCAACCAACATTCTTCAACCAAATATTCGAGTGACTAATGAATTTTAAACTCTAAACATCTTTAACCCTGACAAAAGGAGAAATTGAAATCGAGGATTAGTTGTGAAATAAATTGATGAATCAGAACAATTCGATAACCTCGAATTAATTGGTGTTCTTTAGTAAAATCAACACAAGTATGAAATTGATGAAAATAGTTCATTCTAACATTGCTGTAAAGTGCGAAAATCAACATACACGTGCAGGGAAGGAATCAGTTCATCTATCATTTACTTAATTCACTATGTACTCGAATATAAGAGAAAATACTTGAGGTGCCCTCGTGTGTTCCCATTGGATCAATCATATTGTTCTCATTAAATGATTGATCTGTATTACTGGGTGATTATTTTTCATAAATCTCCTAATTGCTCTTCATGCTCACTAATCAATTGCTAGCAATAACTGTCACAGACAACTGGGGAATTAACTAGTTGGTAAAAATGAGATTTCAAATCTTTTTTGAATCAGTAAGATATAAAAAAATTATCTCTCTCATGTCAATATTCTTTACCGAAGCACAGTACAAATGAAACTAAATATCTTGATATTGTAGATTATTTCCAACATATGGAGTAAGAATTAAATAATGATGAGAAACTTAATATCCGCTTAATATCAGAAGAGACTGATTGAACATCATTCAGTACGTGTATATCTATTCAAATGTCAAAAGACTTCAATGGTCATAATTGTTGAAGTTCATTTCCCGAAACAAGAATTTAAAAATGTTCCAAATAAACAGGGATGTCGCATTCTTTTACATAAAATGAAAGAGCAGCAGAAAGAAATAATTCTTTTTTGGTGTGCTAACGAACAACAAAACTGTCCCGAGAAAGTTATAAAACACAAAAAGTTTAGTACCCTATTGTATTTTTTAAGTAACATACTCTGCCACACGAACCCAATGACAGTATTCAGAAAGTTCCAGGAGAAATGTTCTCGTCTGTTGTTCATAAACACTTGTATGTCATAAATTATGTACTTGTATACTTGGTTTCGACTAGCATAAGTCTCGAAATGTTAAATCAGACATTCAGGAGTTGTGGTACTGGTCTTCCAGTAGCTTCACTCGCCCAGTCTGTCATGCGGCCCAAAAGAGGAGAATTAAGGTCTGCTTATTTGTTTGAAAGATCTCAATTCTTTAAGTAAATAGTTTTTATGAAAAGGTGCGTAGATTAGAGGTTAAAATCTACTTATATGTTGCTTAAAAGTTTTACACTATTTTGAAACTTGTAAATCCATATATACTATTTCCCGGAGAATAAAATAAAACTCCCTAGGTCACATGATGGATTTACACCCGTGCAAATACACAATAAAATTTCTAAATATACGTTATAATTGCTACGATTTTTTCTCGTAGGTGTGATCCAACCACTTCCTTGCAGATTTTCTTGACTTTTATAGTTAGTCAGTTATTATTTATACCTCATTTATAAACTAAAAGACATCTAAATGTACTAAATCAAAATTATGCAAGCATGGAATTAAAATGAGTATGGTAGATGACTAAAACATTATTAAAACATCGGTTATTATTCGCCATCCCTCACAGAACTCATCATGTAAAAATACGACCAAATGACTATGTACTTTATATATTTCGGCGCAAATTCATTTGTAGTAAATGTTTGAGCTTTCGTCACTCTGATAAGAAAAACTGGCGCAGATTGCGAAGTACAGTATACTGTAGCTCGTGGTAAAACTATGATTGTTAGTTTTCTACGAAGATTGTTTATTTCAACCTTCGTTGGGCTATAAAAGAGGCAAATTTACATAGCAATTTTATTGTCAAAACTACTACAAGATCTTACTTATTTCTGCACATAATCATCCAAGCAGATACAGCCCGATTGCTCGAAGTATGGGCCAATTGAACATGGCCGCTATGATCTTTGCGCCTGCCAAATGTGAGTTACGAAGTAGAATTCGTTTTCTACAAGCAGAAAGACGTAGTGTTAATGAAATCCCTTGCAGAATGAGTTAACTGCACGGTGGCTTCTTTACTTTA
>VCRD01005424.1:12286-30124 GCA_006783055.1 Trinorchestia longiramus
GAGGCACAGTTTGGCTGCCACAGGAGCTAGAGGGAGGCACCGAGGCACAGTTTGGCTGCCACAGGCGCTAGAGGGAGGCACCGAGGCACAGTTTGGCTGCCACAGGCGCTAGAGGGAGGCACCGAGGCACAGTTTGGCTGCCATCTCTTGCAAGTTTTGGTGCACGCTCTCGTGGTAACACACGTACAGCTCGCGACCGCTGGATGGCACCACGCGTCTGCAGGTCATAGACACTTAAAATTTAACTCAAGCTGCATTTCAATAATAAATTATCATGCACTTCAGGCTGACTATTTCTTTAGACCATTAACCCTTTAGCGACCAAGTGGACTATTCGGTCGCCTTTCACGGTCTTTGGGAGAATTGTTCAAATAATTAAACAGTGAGCAATATGAGGTTGCTACTAGGTTTGAACGCTTCGGCATGTTACAGCGTCGTTCTTTTGGCTGCCTGGCTCTCAGCATGCTTCATTGCATCAGTGTACAGACGGTCTTTGTGAGCTTAAATGTAGAAACTAGAAAAACAAATTGGTCGCTAAAGGGTTAATAATCTCTACAGGCTTGTACTTTATGGTCACACACAATAACCTTGAGGCAATTACTAATCATTTGAAGCCATTATTATTATCGTGACGTAATTACTATATATTTACGGCAATTAAAATTATTTTACAGCTATTTAGCATCAGCGATTGTTGTGAGGCTATTCCTATTATCTGGAGGACATTATTATTTCTTCGAAGCTTTTCAATTATTCAGACATTTTTCTCTTTCTTAAAGGCAATAACTATTATTTTTAGACTATTAATATTTTGCTAACCATTACAACATCACTTTTACTTTTATTTTGAGGCCATTAACATTTCTGTTAAGCTACAAAATATTTTTAATGGTAACCTACATTTTTCTTAAGGGTAATATGAAAATCCTTCAGGCTAATGCATGATTTTACACAGCAGCTCTTCATAGCTCTTCATCATTTTTAGAAATCAGGTTTTATTTCCTTCAGAATTTTACAACATCCGCTGAACTAAACTTATTTTCTGAAAAATCTTTCTGTAACTTAAAATTACTTTGAAATCTATTTATTTCTTTGAAATTTGCATCACTCTAACGCTTTATTTTACATTTGAGAAGACTTAAAATTGCCTCTATGCTATTCTAAATGCCTCTGAGGTAATAATTACTCAAGTATACTACAGTATAAATTGATAATTAAGACTTTATTACAGAGCTGCATAGGCGCACGAGTGCTTTGCTGTCGTGCAACAATTAAGGATACGATCAAATTCTCCAAATTCACCTCAAACACAACGTGTCACGGTTACAGAATAGAATAGAATAAGGCAATAGGAACGAGCCGTTTGGCCCATTCTTGGTTCAATACCGAAGTCCCATACCGTAAAGATGGCCACAACTCTTTTTCTTTTGGTTGTCTCAGTGCAAAGGAAAAAGATGCGCAAAATTGACACACCCACCCGATAACCCAATAATTGAAGAGGGGAACCGCATTGCGTTTTTTGCTGCCGCCGAGAACGGATGGCACCACCTCGTCTTCCGGACTCCATGAGAACAGCATACCGTGCTCCCTCGCTGCCTCGCTTAAGCCGTCCTCCAGCTGCAAAAGAAATTACATTAATAATATCGTAATTGTAATCGAATAAATATACTTTAAAGTACGGAATACATGTTACTGCACAATGATGCAGAAAACAGTTACACAAAACTGATTATTCGACCCAATCTCCTATTTTTTCACAAGATCATTAGACTTGTTTCCTCCTTCCATGTTCTGGTAAAGGTATATTTAAGATATTTTTTGTATGATGGACCTCCGTCTGGAGTGCAGCTGACCAATTGCAATGAGTTTTTGTAGCGTATCGCAAGCTCACAACACATCAAGAAATCGCACGAGCTAAATCTCACTGCAGAAACCTATTTCACTGCAGAGATTGAGATAGGCTTCTTAGGGTGGTCCAGCGGCACGAAAAGACCAGTTGCACAGCAAACAGCAGAATGCGAACAGCTACATTCCGAGTTACTGGCTGTCCGGATCAAAGTCATCACATAAGCTCACCACAGGGAAAACTGATAGTCCGCTGAACCGCTACATCCAGCTTACGGTTTGGCCCAATACATCCTCACGCTCTCAGCATATGCCATGACCAGCTGAAACTTATATTCCAGAGCTTACCACAACACCCACTTTCAGCCTAGCACGACCACAAAACACTCCGGAGTTTGAAGTACCAGCTACAATGTCTACTTCAAGCCTTCCTAGTCAAGAGAAGACGAGTCAAGATCGTCGATGATAATTGAAAGAACACTTTATATTGAATATAAATACATGTTATGTCTCTCGTCCCCATATATTCATTGTTTTGTTATGTTTAATCATCCCTTACAGTCACAAAGACTCACTCCGAGACGCCTGTAAGAGGATATTCTTTGAAGGTGCAAACTGATATTCAAGTCAACTCCAATATAAGAGAGGTGTGGGAGGTTGGAATGCGAGTCAAAAACACTATAACATACACTTTCTGGCTGTAATTCAGTCAAAAGCTTTACCTCGTTATAGAGAGGTTCATTCACAGTAATATGGGGAGGTCTGACTTATGATGTTTAATATTAAGAAATAAATAACTAAATATCAAACGTTACACATTAATGAGTAACAAAAATATAAGAGCAGCAATCACACATCATAAATGGTCTCTAAATTTGAACACACCAACGTGAATTACATGAAACAACATGCAAAACACGCATAAATCTACTACTCTTCTCTATGTGGTAGCAAACCCTCTTAGCTCGCGACATCTAATGAGATACCACCACAGATGTCACTTACTCTCTCCATGACGAATCAAATCTTCACTAAATCTCCATGTTACCATAAGAATGACGAACTAAGTAAGGCACACAAGATGACTACTGACCATTGAAAAGAGGGAGGAGTGCAGCAGCTTGTGCACGTGTACGCAGGCAGCTCGGAAGTTGGCCAGCACCGACGCGTGCAGAGGCGTGCCAGGGTCAGGAGTATCAGGGGAGGGTTGAGACGGAGGACACGGCAGGGACTCAATGAGAACCCCCTCCCCTACGTCCAGGTGCACCAGGTGGAACAAAGCAGGACTCGGTCCCGTCGTCACCCTGCGCACAAAGTCCTCAAGAGAAATTGTCGTCGCACTCGAGTATACGACTAAGTCGGAGAGTTACCACAGGCAGCCCAAGTGATAAATGTTCATAGGGACGGAAAATTTTAGAATGAATGCTATATTAAATTAACGATTAAAGTCACAATCTTTCGTGACTTCGCCAGGAAGTCACCGGAGACATTCCAAGGGACAAATGGTCTATGGGACTAGAAACATTACAGTGAATGCTATGTTAAATTTAACGACCAACGTCCCACTTGTGTATGAATATCAATAGCAGACATTAGTACAGACAGTCTAAGAAATCAATTTTCCATAGCATTGAAATTTGTCAAGTAAATACTACGTTGCACTAACGATTAACACTTCTTTAAATCATAGAAGTAGCAGAAAAATTGCCGTTGTGCTGCATTTTCGTATGCGGGAAGAAATGTGGTCGATAAAGGGTTAAAATTCCTCAAGACGCTGGTCGTTAATTCTCGTTATATGTTCAATCCACTTCAATATCTACCTGATACAGAGTGCTGCAACATAACTTCTTTTTTATAAAGGAACTTTCTTTGAAAAAAAGAAATTATGTTGCCGCACCCTGTTTTTCTACTTAGCCAAACACAAATCCTCTCCCAGAGATATAACAAAATTCAAGATAAGCAATACCTAACAATTTTTGAAGATTCCTCCTCTTACTACTCCTTATAAGCATTAAAGTCCCACCTTCATCTAACAATACCTTCTTTCTCTTATTGTCGTTTATTAAGCTATTGTTGATTTTATCACCATTTCACAAGAAAACAAGCACTACACAGGGAAGTGACTATTCTCGCAAGATCAGATAAAAACTCTCGCAAAGTGGCGAACAAAACATTAGCTCAATGACCAACAATAAGCTACATGCGGCCGCGGACAAAACTAGCAACAAACAAATAGCAAGACAGAGTTTTTCTTCGCTATTACGAATCCTCTTCATTCATCTGCCTTCGGTCATGATATAAAAATGTCTAGAAAACACACACATAATGGCCTCTGCCTCAACTATTGACTCGTTAGCACACAGACACAACCACGTCACCATCGTCAAGACCGTACACGCATGCCAGTACTCCGTTGAATGACAACTGCTCGTGCTCAGGCCATTTAGGAACTTTCATGAAATTCCTTGTTTTTGAGCACAATATTTCTATAGTTTTGGATATTTTTTTTAAGCATAGTATTTTCATATTTTTAATCATTTGATTAAATGTTGTAGCTTTATATCTCATAATATTTTTTAGGCCTTTTTATATATTTTTAGACATTTTTCAGCATGGTATTTTCATTCATTTAAATATTTTTCAAGTATTCCATTTTTATCACCTTGATCATTTTTTTAAGAATAGTATTTTTGATCATTTGTTAGGTACAGTAGAGTATATTATATATCAGGTATTAGACGGTCTCGGCAACCCACTAACCTGATGGAGGACACAGGCAGCTGGCAGAGGGGAGTAGGGCAGTCAGGGTCAGAGCCCCGCAAGCTGGGGGGCGGTGTGCTGCCCTGCACACCAATACCAGAAAATGAGAAAACTTTCCTTTTTCAAAAATTAACAAAATAAATAATCTCTTGTTTCTCAATAGCATAAATGAACGACGTTCTGCGTACGGTTATATATTTCGCACAATTTTCACGTTGCTATTGACATTGGAGAAATTTCACATGGGCTCTAAATTTGAACAATCCATCATGAATTACATGAAACAAAATGCAAAACATACGCTTAATTCTACTACTCTTCTCTATGAGGTAGCAAGTCCCCTTAGCCGATCTGTGCCACATCTAATGAGATGCCACCACAGATGTCACTTACTCTCGCCATGACGAATCAAATCTGCACTAAATCACAGTATTTATTCCCAAAGAGCTGACTATACCTCCCCATGTAGGATCCAAACCTTTACTAGATTTCCCTATATAGGATTTAAAACTTTCCAAAACCTTTTTAAGTAGAATCCAACCCTTTACTAAACCTCCCGATGTAGTATCCAGGATTTCAATAAACCTGCCAATGTAGGTGTAAAACTTCATTAAACCTCCATACATACTAACATGAAAAATACCTCTCTTTCACCATACCACACAATCCCACAAAAACCAAAACCAAGACCCACCCTCCACAGACGCCACTGCGATCCCTCCCCGTCCTCAACGCTGGTCTCCTCGTCCTCGTCGTCCTCCTCCCCCACTAGTAGCCCAGGGGGCGGCTGGTAGTACACGTCATCGCCGTCAGTACCACCTTCAGGACAGGACTGAGCAGGCCTCTGCTTCAAGATCGATGGCACGTCCAGTAGTAGTGATACCGACGGCGACGCTGACGGGGACATATGAATTAGAAAATATACGTAACAACGCTGACGAGGATGTATGAATTAGAAAATACTCGTGGTGACGCTGATACAATTAAATGTGCGTTTTCCTACTTTATGAAAAACTAAATGCGTATTTTTTCCAGAAAACTGTACATCGTCTAAAAATCAGTCTAGTTGATGCTTGAATATTGATACGAAGGTACTAATGTAAACCACACCACTATGTATATTATCATGTTGCTCCTTTACCAAATTAACTAACATACAAATCCCATTCAGATTTACGAATTAAATTCTATCACAAATCTTGGGACAAATTTTAGTGAAATAAGATGAAAATTATCTACAGTCTCAGAACAAAGTACATTGTGTTCCTTTGTCACTCAACGACAAATTTTGATTTTTATTCACTGATGTTTAACTGATTTCGATTCACTGATGTAATGACATGTTACATTTCCATTTGAACTAGAATTATAATGTACGTACGTGAAGTCTCATAATACAGGACACTATTCCGTGGGCGTCCTGTAAATCTACTACAACTCCAACACATTATTTTTTCTCTACGACTTTGAATATTTTGGATCAATTTTATGAAACGACTTTTTTCTTTTGAGTACTTCAAGGAGACCTCAGTCCAAACTCATGTTCTGCTTGGAACTATTATACTTTTCATATGTTCTACGCTAGAGACTAAAAAGTGAGCTGAAACAAAACCTAAACTATTTATTAACTCATCACTGAACCAAAAGTTGTAGAACTCTCAGAACATATTACGGTTCTGCTTGTTTATGTGCTGCCGGCAGTATGACCAGCCAATGAACAGCGTATAGTTGTGTTGCTCTTCTCTCTTCGAGAAAAATTTTTATCTGTAAAGGGTAGACATCAAAGAAGACCTCCGTTACCATTAGCTGCCAAGTCCTCAACGCCCCCCTGCAAAGGTCTCCCTCCACTGCCCCCGCCGCTGCTCTTGCGGCCGTCCCCTACAAGCGCCTTGTAACGGTCGTCTGCGCTCACCACCTCCGGACCTCCACGCGACAGGCTGGTCACAGAGAGTGCATGTTCAGTAACGAGTTGCACAGAAAACACGAAATAACAATACGGCCAAAACAGAGCTGGAATAACACAAAAATAACTCACGGTCAAGAGAGAGGTCGAACAATAAGAAAAATTCATAATAGTCGGGCAAGAGCTGAAATAACATGAAAATAATTTATCATCGCCAGGAGAGGTGAACAATATACACTCGTAATACCAAAGACAACATCCAACAACACTCTCCCTCTACAGGACAGGTCGTCCTTGACAGGATTTTGTGACGCCTCACCCTGAGACTAGAAGTTACTGGATTGTGTCACGATGTTTACGAGAGTCTTCACAATCACGCGGTGAGAGAAAGCCAAAAATATCTCTCCGTGCAAATCAACTTTGATATCCTGCAATTATAGTGCCGTACATACATCAGCTAACATTGCTTAAGTTGAGTAAAGTCAAATTTTCGCTAAAAAAGAATCGAGAATTGGATTCCAGAGTTGGGTAGTGTATAAAGTACGCAACTGCTTGCAGAATTGCAGGTTGTACGAAAGCTCGAGTCGAACAAAAAAGTACGTTATCTAGGGAGGAAATGGTTGCGTAGAGAGGACAAATACGGTGTCTAAGGAAAAAATGGCAGCTTATATAGACTATTGTACATCATGCACGTGCACCAATAACTGACGTCGTACCTTTCCTGACAGAGCACCGGCACGTGCAGACTGTGGAGGTGGAAGAGCGTCGCCTCCACCTGATCCACCAGCACGGGGTCGGGACCCCTTCTCCAGCTGGGGGAACTGCCAACACAATATTTATTACACACCCACTTTCTTTACAGTGAAATGTAAGTAAAATAGAGAGTTGTTGTGTGTTTTGGAAGCGGAGAATAGTAAACATAATTGAACAACTCAGCGAGGGACATGAGTGAACAAAATTGAAGAGCTCAGTGAGGGACATGAGTGAATATAATTGGACTGCTCAGCGAGAGACATCAGTGAATAAATTGAACAACTCAACGAGGCACATGAGTGAACATAATTGAACAGCTCAACGAGGGACATGAGTAAATAAATTGAACAACTCAACGAGGCACATGAGTGAACATGATTGAATAGCTCAACGAGGCACATGAGTAAACATGATTGAACAGCTCAACGAGGGACATGAGTGAATATAATTGGACAACTTAGCATGGGACAATTTTGAATTTTACCTGTAAAATCAAATAGGCTTCGCAACACACTCATTTCTTAACGGCAAGCGCAAAGTAATTTTAATCTTACATCTAAATTTCCTCAGCGTGAAAATATTATTATTATTAAAACATTCACAATGAGGATATGTCGAAGTATTTGATGCTGCCATTAATTTTATTGTTTATTATACATAGATTCTTACATAATAGTGGGACAGTATTTTGAATTTATTATTTTTTGCAAGATCCAAGAAGTTTGTAGCAGAAGATAGTGTTCATCCTTCACACAAACAAAACAAAGTAAGTCCAAGATATTAAACGAACAAAAAAAATCCATTCGTAGATACTCCAGGGGATAAGTGAAAGTTGAAGGTGAACTCGCTAGAAAATTAAAGCTTTAACGGTTTTCTAAAACCAAAGTTGCAGAATCTGCGACATCTGGAAACGGCTTAATGTTGAAATAACTCCTTCGAGGAAACACTACCACTGATAACCCTTGTCAGAAGACTCTAAGTTAAATGCACTGCAATCTCTACTTCAATAAAAATGAAAATCAGTATTGTGACCCGTTTAAAGTGAAATAGCCCAATGATAGAGCTCTCTGATACTATAGCTCTCTAGCCAGCTTGGTCGACTGGTGAGCGAACCCGCTTGCGATGCGGGAAGACCCGGGTTCGAGATCCTCAACCACCGTGGTCTGTTTGTGCTTGACCATCGGCGGCTAAAATTACGGCATGGGACTTTGATATCGACCCAAGAATGGACCAAAACGGCTTGTTCGTAATGCCTCATTCTATTTTTATACTCTAATAAAAAGTAACTAGAGCAAACTAAAAGTTCCGACCTTTGTGCCTCGGAGTCGTCCAACAGCAAGGCTATCATCATGTGGTTCTGAAAGAAACACAGTAAAAACTAAATATAAACTCTAACTAAATGCTGCACTTCGTGGTGTAAAAACGTGAAAAAGACTAACACTAGCATAACAATACAACACACAGTTAAAAGGCAGGCACAAACAGAACACATTCAAAATACTTCACACAAAATTTGGGACACTAATTCTACTGTTAAGTGAAACACGAACATGGACTTACAGTCACCACCACAACTTGAGTAAAGAGGAAAAGTACATTGAGAAATTAAATAGGTAAGTATACTGTACATAGTACATTGAGAAATTAAATGGGTAAGAAATCGTAAAAGTAAAACAGCAGAAAAGTAAAACTAAGGTCAAAAACCTAAGTAAACAGTACTTCTAAGGGAAAGGAAAAACATGAAATAATTTTAGCGGCCAGAACTAGCATGCAGAAAGCGGGATGGAGTCCTACCATGGCAACCAGCAGCAGGGAGGCAGGACCCTCCTGTTCCGGTAAGTGGACGCTCCTGAAGGCGATGAGCTGACTGACGGCCTCCACTGCAGTGAGGGGCAGCAGTCCATGCAGTCTGGCGTAGCAGTAGACGGACACAAGGGAGGATGGGGGTAGGTGTGAGCACACCACAGCGCCCTGAGAGAAGAGGTGATATAATGGGAGTCATATATAGAAAATGCCATATTTTTTACAGACAGTGACAGAAGAAAAGGAATAAGAAGGAACCACACCACAGGTGGACAAACTTCAATACAGTAGGAGGGCCTCTTCTTTAAAAAGGCAATGCAGGGAGAGGAACAAAAAGTGATCACACCAGATTATTCAGTAAAGGTGAAGAAGCAGCAGAAACACAGGTTAAAATAATTATCCTAATTTGAAATTCAAAGTATGTAAATCCCCTTGTTGATGAGAACAATGATAGTCAACATTTCCAAATCACCTTGTAGCACGGAAATGACAACTTACACGCCTTACGGGACACTAAGTTTAGCAATGAAATTACAGCCTGCACTCCCTACGGAGCACTTAAGTCGCCTTGCAGCATGGAAATGACAGCCTAAACGCATTACGTGGCACTCAAGTCACCTTGGAGCACGGAAATGACAGCCTACAAACCTTACAGAGCACTCTAGTCACCTTGTAGCAGGGAAATAACAGCCAACAAACCTTACAGAGCACTCAAGTCACCTTGTAGAAGAGAGCACAGCCCAGGATGTTGTGCAGGAGACTGTCGCACTCGTCACAGTCCGAATCTTCCTCATCACCGAAGTCCCCTGCCTCGAGCTCGCTGAGGCAGTTGTCCACCTCCATCTTGACTCCGCCTCCGCCATCCTGAAGCAACAGCCACGGAGGCGCCCCCAGCACCGCCCACACGCTGCTGCTGCCCGTGCTGCTGTTTAGTAGCTGCTCACCGCTTCCACCCGCCACGCTGTCAGTACAAACACTCATTACATACACTGTGTAACTTGCAGGCTGGGCAAATTAAGGGCAATGTAAACTATAGACCAAGAAAATTAAAAACTGCGTTATAATGGGCTGCTTAAATAATAGGTTGTGTAACTAATAAGCTGTATAAATTATGGGTTGTATAAATTACAGGCTGTGTAAATTATGGGCTACACAAATATTAGGCTAGGCTACATAAATAATAAGTTTCTATTATCGAGGCAATATGTTTACTATGTATACACTATTTATGTATGCTTATTTTTATAATAGAAAATGCACCTCTTGCATACAGCAATCGGTCTCATACAACATACAGGCAGTACCATGTAACATACGGGCAGTAAGATACAACACACAGGCAGCAACATACAGGCAGTACCATGTAACATACAGGGATTAAGATACAACATACAGGCAGTACCATAAAACTTATAGGAAGCACTATACAACATACAGGTGGCAAGCAGGATCTCATGCTCGGAACTGGATGATATTTCCGATGTAAATGAGAAGTTTGCTTACGCAATTCATGAAAAAACGCAACTTTTTCCAAGCTCTAAACATCTAACACTAATCCATCAAAATAACCATCCAAGTTTTCTATTTGGTATATGTTCTATTATCAATAGAATACATAATAGACCCGCCGTCTATGATGTATTAAAAGTTATATAAGTAGTAATTCAGGGAGTCCCCTGTTTACAGCATTTCGACTTACGACAACTCGCCGTTACGAACGAGCGCCCATAAATCCGATAAATTCATGTTCTTTTTTACGGCAATCCGTTCGTAGCTTGCAAACTGAGCGTAGTACTAGTTATTTTGCTCGCGCGGCTGAATACATGATAAGGCGGCGCATAAACAAGGAAGATGCTCTCAGTATGTCATATTGGACTGCAGCTTTCGTTGTCATATCCGCACTCCGTAGTTTTTCCCCGTTTACACCCTTATTAGAACTTTAATTTATTTATATTTTCTTTATATTATATTTACGTAGATGTTCTTATCATTAATTAGTATAACTTACGTATGTAAGTGCATATTTCCATGACACATAAGTCTAAGTTCCGACTTACGTACCAAATCGGCTTACGAACGTCCGTAAGAACGGAACTCGTTCGTAACACAAAGACTCCCTGTACAGAGTGCTGCAACAAAACTTCCTTTTTTCAAGCAGTTCCGTAAGATATCACATTTGTGTCCCCACTTCACTTCACTCACAGGCTGGTGAACGCCGCTGCAGAGTCCAGCTTGTGGAGCCTGGAGGTGGGGATGTAATTGTGGGGGTGGAGGTAGTGGGTGGAGGGCAGGGAGGTGGAGGGGGCACAAAGGGAGGGGCGCAGGAGGGCGCGGTGCTCAGGGGCGTGGACCACGCTGCAGAACACCTTCCCCAGCAGGTGGTCCACGTACCAGTGCTGTGCAGGGTCGCCGGCGCACCTGAAGGCCCATAAAATAAAGGCGAAAATAGAAGTAAAATTTAAGTAAGAGTATAAATAAAAGTATAAATAAAAGTAGGAATAAAAGTAGAAGTAAAATTGAGGTAAAAGTATGAGTAAAAGCGTAACTAAAAGAATGAGTGAAAGTAAAAAAATTAAAAGTAAAAGAAAAGTAGAAGTAGAAGTAAAATTACATGAAAGTACATATAAATTTTCAAGAGAATCATATGGCTGCAGCGTCAAGAAGCTTCACATACAAATTAAAAAAGCGAATCTGCCTTTTCTTCCACACAGTTACATGGAGTGAACTATCAAACACATCCACTCACACAAAGCCTACCACACAAACAATATTAACGAGTCAACTATTCCCTTCAAATCTCATTTTTCATAACAAAAGTATCAAGGGAATCAATTGTTTCTCCCACACCCCACTCTTCATTCAAAAATATCATATGAAGAAAGTCGATCGTTTCCTTTACACGAAGCTTTTCAATAGAAATATCAAAGGAATAATTTCTTATTTCCTTCCTATTTGGACTCTCACTAAAATATCCCACGCCAATCAATCAGTCTACTGCTCTCAGAATCAATGACAAAATACAAAAGAAAGAGAGGCATACTGCTTTCAGAATCAATGAGAAAATACAAAAGAAAGAGGCATACTGCTCTCAGACTCAGCGAGAAAATACAAAAGAAAGAGAGGCACACTGCTCTCAGAATCAATGACAAAATACAAAAGAAAGAGGCATACTGCTATCAGAATCAATGACAAAATACAAAAGAAAGAGAGGCATACTGCTTTCAGAATCAATGAGAAAATACAAAAGAAAGAGGCATACTGCTCTCAGACTCAGCGTGAAAATACAAAAGAAAGAGAGGCATACTGCAGTCAGAATCAACGAGAAAATACAAAAGAAAGAAGCAAATTGCTGTCAGGCTCAACGAGAAAATACAAAAGAAAGAGAGGTATACTGCTCTCAGAATCAACGAGAAAAGAGAACAAGAGGCATACAGGAAATCTCGTCTTGCACTCAAACAAAAGTTGATCACTGACTAGAGACGCCGGGCGTGAGACGTGATTCAGAACTGCGGAAATTCTGCGGTTAGTATTGTGAACGACAGTACAGTTCACGAACGTGAAAATTTCACGTTAATAACCAACACATTTATTTATTCAAAAAGAATGACTCGATCTATGTAACAAAATGTTATTCAGAATGACCATCATACGGAAAGAGTATTTAGAATTTAATAAAGCATAATAAGCATTTGATCCTATACAACATATATTGTTCATGAGTGGGTCCTACCGTTCAATGCCAGCTCAATTTTGTAGTATGATTTTATATTTTTCAAGAACAATTTAATGTCAAAAGTGGTGTTTTTTATTTCACACTAAATGCAGCTTAATAAGCTAGTAAACTAAAGAATATGGACAACAATATCTAAACTGGCCCAAAATTTATCACCCAAAACAAAACGTCTGTTATACCACTCAATTTAGAAGCTAGAACATAAGTTGCACTAGGGTCAGAGCAGAGAAACATAGAGTCAACTAAAAATTCATAACTGAAAGCGAAGAAGCAGAGCTGTTAAGACAGGTAAAAACCTGGATTTAATCATCAGGGTACACCGTACACGTATTAATCTACGATATTATGTGCCAAAGCTGAAACAAAAGAATCGTTTCCAAAAAATCAGCAAAGGAAACAACACAAAAACTAAATAAATATAAGTCCAAATACTCGTCCCTGCAACTACAGACATGTGAGTTTCTTTACTCATACATCATGGAGGTTGACACAAAAATCGCAACTGCACACCAACTATCCAGTACACGCTAATTTGAAGCAATGGTTTCAAAGTTACCTTTGTTAAGATAATGTCTACAGTCAGCACTTCTAACAGCAAAATCAATAAACTTTGACTACCTGACGCAATTATTCATGCATGCAAGTAACTCCGGCACATCCACACACTTGTACCTTTGCTGCTGCAGGCAGGGTTTGCTTTTAGTCAACACTCTGGTACTTGCGTTTAAGTTTTGAATGTTTTTGAAGAAGATACCGTATCACCAGGTGAGTAAACTTGATTGAAATATTCCCACTCCCTTTCTTTTTCATCATTATTAACAATTTACACATTCAACATCCACGTTGTTATAGTTTTCCATTTCGCAGTCTTCTGATTAAAACAAATCTACTTCGAAATAATATAAGTCATGATATTTATTCTTCAAGCTACTTATTCAATTTCATGTAGTAGTTGATGAGTCACTTATGTTTCACTTATAGGTTAAACAATAAAGAAAATCTAGAAAAATTCAAGCCCTGCATCATTCACCAAACACCGTTCTTCCTTCTACCACAACACCTGCAACTTTCCTGAAAAGAAACCTAGTTACAAAACCCTTTGAGTTGACCACTAAATTGGGGGGCAGAAAAAAGTCACACTCCATCATTCCCGTACATATACCCCCACACACATGCCCTGCATTCTTCGCACGCACGCACACACACACACACTCATACATACGCAACACCGTTCTTCCTTCTACCACAGCACCTGCAACTTCCTGAAAAAAAACCTACTTACGAAACCCCGTAAGTTGACAACTAAATTGGTAGGAGAAAAAAAAAGACACACTCACTTGGCGAGGGCACCAAACTCGAAGCGCAGGTTGCCCACAACGCAGTTGCTGAGGCTCAGCAGTTCGTGTTCACTGCAGCTAATGACGTGCAAGGAAGCCAGTCATACAAAAGGAACTTAAGCAGTAATTCAGGCACTGATTTTACGTCAGTGGAGGGCAAAGCGGGCGTCATGCTGCCAACTCGGGGTATTTAAGACTATGAACATTTTGTGGCCGAACTGAAAGCTAATGGCATTAGGTAGTGGAATTAAATGGCTAAGGGCTTTATGTAACAAAGAAGATGAGCTACTTGTACTGAAAATATTACGAATTCAGTAACGTTGTTGTGGTCGCTGAACCGGCGGTAGTTCAACAAATACTATTAGCAAAGTATCAATTATGAAAGAATTATTGTGTAGATTAATGATCGTCAGAGAGACAAAACTTTAAAAATCAGTCACGTGCGCCCTGCTACGCGAATCACAACACTGACGGCGACAACAAAGATCAATTTAACAGAAGCATTGAGCAAGATAGGAGATTGTAGGACCACTTGAAAGTCGTTGAGATGCAACACAAAATGCAATAAAATAACAAGAAATACTTGCAAGCCAAATCTACGACATGAGCGAACACATACAGGGTGTCCATAAAGTCTCTTATAAAAGTCCCTCATAAAGTCTCAACAGCACCTCTTTCACAAACAGGATCCCTGAAACACACATATGCAAAATGTGATTAAAAACTTTAATAAACAATGAATACAATACAAGAAATCTGAATAAAATATCCTATTTATTGCATTTGTAATAAATTTTTGAAATGGTTGAGAGACTTTATGGACACCCTGTACAATTATATAGAAGGCAGTCCCATTGGAAAGCACTT
This sequence comes from Trinorchestia longiramus, assembly GCA_006783055.1. Taxonomy (NCBI): domain Eukaryota; kingdom Metazoa; phylum Arthropoda; class Malacostraca; order Amphipoda; family Talitridae; genus Trinorchestia; species Trinorchestia longiramus. Next base: position 27,288 of record VCRD01005424.1, read on the forward strand.
CGCATTAGAGGGATGCAAAAACATGAAAAAATGTAAATAAATACGAAACATTCAAGAAACTTGCGTATTTTTATGCCTAGAATCATGAAATAATACAATGATAAAAACAAATAGCCACAAACAAGTGACACATAAAACTGAAGTTAAAACTAATTCATACTGTGAGAAATGAACATAAACATAATAACAATTCAGACGAATAATCATGCATTAATGAAGTCCAGATGACACATCAGCAAGCAAATCACACACGCCACAACGTGGAGAAGTTTCAATAGAATAACGGGCACGCCTGTCAGACGTCATAGTAAATGACATGAGGCCTGTACAGACACCACGATAAATGACATGAGGCCTGTACAGACACCACGGTAAATGACATGAGGCCTGTAGAGACACCACGGTGAACGCAAGTATACCACACGATATCACCACAACTCGTAGGACGAATGATTCAAAGACTTTTTATATCAAATTTATTCTCATGGTAGCAAAATAAAAGAATTTTTGGATAAAGTTCATAGAGCGTAGAGAAACTGCAAAACTGTGAATAATTTCAATCAAACGAAGGAAGATTGTCTTGAGTGCATTTAGATTGTAAATAACTTTCCATAAATGGTGATCACGAAAAATTTATTAGGAGTTTTATCTTGATTGTACATTTTCTCTACTATCATCAATTGAGCAATATGTATATTGAATTGAATTTATGCACAATTAATGATTGTCAAATAGGTTACTCACTAAGCATGACCCACATGAGGTTACTCACTAAGCTTGGGGCAGGGCCACACCAGGTTACTCACTAGGTTTGAGGCAGGGCCATGACCCCCACTAGGTTCCTCACTAGGTTTGGGACAGGGCCATGACCCCCACCAGGTTACTCACTAGGCTTGGGGCAGGGCCACACCAGGTTACTCACTAGGTTTGGGGCAGGGCCATGACCCCCACTAGGTTACTCACTAGGCTTGGGGCAGGGCCATGACCCACACCAGGTTACTCACTAGGCTTGGGGCAGGGCCATGACCCACACTAGGTCGTCCTCACGTCCGTACGCCACATGGACAGTCTCGCCGTTACTCAGACGCACAGTGCTGCTGCACAAGTCACATATGAACAATTATTAACTCCTGTACCATTTGCAGTCTGCCAATGGTGGTACATGCACTATTTTCACTTTACCAATGGTGGTACATGCACTATTTTCACTCTACCAATGGTGGTACATGCACTATTTTCACTCTACCAATGGTGGTAGGTACACCATTTTCACTCTACCAATGGTGGTAGGTATACCACTTTCACATTACCAATGGTGGTAGGTACACCATTTTCACTCTGCCAATGGTGGTAGGTATACCACTTTCACATTACCAATGGTGATAGGTACACAATTTTCACTCTGCCAATGGTGGTATATGCACTATTTTCACTCTACCAATGGTAGTAGATACACAATTTTCAACACCATATTTCCAGGACACATTGTACACATGGAAACTTGAAAAAAAACGCAACCCAGACTAATGAATATTTGTAAACTAGATAGTACCCATGAAAATTCCACTGTTTGAAAGTGATAAAATTAAGGATCTATGAAATAAAACACCTTTTCAGTTTTACACATAAATTAATTAAATTTACTTAGGTAATACACAGTGTATCTCTCCTCATCATCAGTTTCGTATTCTCAACACAAACGCTTTTGTTTGGAATTAGTTTCGCGGGAAGAAGCTCTCTGTTCGGATGTTCTGTTACCTCGTTTTCTTTTTCTTTCCTGTTCAAATATTTTTCAATCCATAATTGCATTATATGTTTGATTAGATTTGACTAATTTAAAATTGTCATAAAGACGAATGTATTAAAGATTTAGAACGAATTATTGTGTTTTAAATTAATATTGTTCATGAATATGTAGAGAACTTCTATTCTGTATCTTATCTACCGATAATATGGCCGTAGAAATTTCACGGTTTAAATGTGATAAAATTAGGCCCCAATGAAAAAAATACACTTTTCACTTTTACATATAAATTAATTAAATATACATATTTAATAGAATGACGGGAACAAAAGTTAAAGTAGTTATTTACCTTAGATTTTGATTTCAGTTCAATAATTTTTCTTCAGAAATAAATTGTACGAAATGGGACGGACACATACAGATAGAGAGACAGAGATACACTGTGTATTATTATATAGTGGGATGCCCTTATTTTCTCCACGACAATGCACGTCCTCACACTTCTCTAGCTACAGTCCAAAAATTACACAGCTAGAACTACAAGATTGTGCAACATTCTTCCTGTTCTAATGTTTATTCCACTTATAATTACTTATTGAAGCACTTTGGGCTTTTCATACGCAATAAAGCATTCTTAAAAACAGAAGGGTTAATCAAAGCATTTTGACAGTTTATCACAGCAAGAAATGAAAATGCTCTTGACAGAAAATTTTACTTAGAGAAACGCCCAATACTTTTGAAACATTTTATTTTTTGCCATCAAAGCACATTGTATTTTTTGCCATCAAAGCACATTGTATTTTTTGTCATCAAAGCACATTTCATTTCGTGCGTGACAACTTAATCACCTAGCGCATCACCTAGCATTGTGCCTGGTGATGCGCTAGACACAGTACCTGGTGGTATGCTAGACACAGTACCTGGTAGCACGCTAGACACAGTACCTGGTAGCACGCTAGACACAGTACCTGGTAGCACGCTAGACACAGTACCTGGTGGTATGCTAGACACAGTACCTGGTGGTGCGCTAGACACAGTACCTGGTGGTGCGCTAGACACAGTACCTGGTGGTGCGCTAGACACAGTACCTGGT
>VCRD01005426.1:6376-34881 GCA_006783055.1 Trinorchestia longiramus
CCCCGCACTCGCACTCCTCCCTCCCCGCATTCGCACACCTCCCTCCTCGCACTCGCACGTTTCAGACGCCATACGACATGCAACTGCAGGAAAAAGTTCACCGTAAAGCAACAAGAAAAATTTTCCCTCGCTTCAACTTCCATTCGAGCTAAAGAAAGTTGTTTGGAGTCGCTGGTCCTACACTTGAGAGGAAGCATGTCCTGGGAATCCTCTTGAAGGACTTGAGGAGAGCCTCTGCAACTTTGGAAGTGGTGTGCCAAGCCCCCTTCTTTTGACAGCCACATCACTTCCCTTCGACAAGTTCACGGCTATCTTGTCAATTTGAGGGTATTGAAACCGAGTACTTAAGTGTCATGGCCTTATACGATAACAAAGTTGCACACAAGTGTCATACACAAGATGATGCTCAATTTTGATACGCCTACGCGACTCTTTCATTCGTTATTTGTTGTCATCATTAATCACACTGACCCTTTGTTTGTGCACGTCTTTATACCTGGACTGCGCAGCTGTATATTTTTTGTATTCATTTATAATGTTAAACAATGCAGTCGGTGATGCTTTCTAATAATAAAGTTCAGTGTCTTAAATTATTTTCATGATTTTATCCCGCTCTCAACAGGGTTTCTGCAGTAGTATGAGCCAATTAATCTGAGTCATAGTAGACATTATGGCTAATTTTACGGTAAACTTTAGGGAAAACTTCATGGTAAACTTTGTACATTCAAGTGTGCATAATCTGGACGTTGAATCGTTTATTCACGTGCCTGTACCAGTAACTTGAATTATGGAAAACGTTTTTACACATGAACGGACTTTTATATCAGGGTACGGTATTCAAAAAAGTAGTGTATGAAAATTCTCTCGGTGTACTCTGATTGCTACAATGACGGAAGCACCTTGTGACTTGAATTTTATTTATATGTTATGCAACATAAAGCTCAAATGAACAATCCTGCAAACTAGGAACAAAGAAAAATCTATTTCATCTCGATTTCTAGTTTTCAAAATATCCCTCATGCTTGGTGATAATAGCATCAGTTACCGAACTGTGTGTTTTGTAGCGTCTCTATCAAGATTTTGCCATTACGCTGCATCCGTATGTGTTCAACAATACTGTTTTGATCTCACACCAAATTCTGATATCCATTTTCCATGTTCCAAATTCTGCCTTTTCCGCCTTTCATTAGTTGGCCAGATCCATTCCAGCAAATCTCAGGTTAAAAATCATTTCAGCACTTCTTCGCTTATTCTGTAATAGTATTGAGCCTTAAAGTTTTATTCGTAGCCCGTAACTTCACGAACAAGCTACATATTTCCTAGAGTTCTTTGAGCCAGAAAATCGAAGGAGTGCATGCTGGCTTGGGCACATGAAGCAGGTGTTGTCCAGCATCACAAACACAACGCAATCGCAACACACAAAGTAAGAGGATCTCTTGCAAACAAGCATGCTCTCAAAAGCGGTGATTTCAATATCGACGGCAGTGAACTCGTCATAAATGCTCAAAATACAGCCAGTATTCCGTGAAACCCATCAGTTTCAATGAAAATTTGCTGATGACATTTTTTTTACAGCCAGGAACTCCACTTTGCATTGGTGGCATTTCTTATCCGCTGGAGTGAAGTTCCATGAACCAACCATAAAATAACTTCCTCCAGTCAATGACTCCAGCTTGTACCAGTCAAGATCTTCATCGTACTGATGTATGTGAGGTCTGTGGTTGGAAAAGCGTTCGTGTTAGCAGAATTTTCGTGCTATAGACATCCTTTCAAAATTACAGTAATACTCGTACCTTCGTCATTGCTGTGTTGCGTTCCAGAAACTTTGAGAAATAACTGAAGCAGCGCAATAACAAAAACATTCTGAGAAAATGGTTATTTGCGGGTAACTAAGCTATTTACGTATGGTTCTGGAGTAGGGTCTCTAAATTAGTTCTTATGAAGCTATCGTTATGATACTGGAGGAGAAAAACTCGTTTGATATATTGCAGTTACATCAAATTATGACAAACTAACAAGAATTAACAGCAGCCACCGTAGTCGAGTGGTATGCGGCCCGTGTTCTGTATCGGGTCTCTGCTTGTGCAGAAAGACTGCGTGTGGGTTCGAAACCCGGCAATGAATACGAGCTATTTCTCGTTTCACGCCGTGAGCTCGCACTTATCGGTAAGACCTCAACTCATCGCCCATGGACACATCCCAGGATCGTCGCATGGAGCTCACCATCATCCTTACTCTAAGAATGTTAACCTTAAGAATTTAAAAACCAATGTACTAAATGTCTATGTACTGTGTACTTGATTGGAAATAAAGATTGTTTTTTGTTTATTAAATATTTTACTGAAAATAAGATATGAAAATTAAATAATAAAAGAACGTTTTTATGCTATCACTGCTGTAAACAGTGAAATTTTAATAATAACTAATGAAATGTAATAGCTTCTACCAATAATTTATTCATCCTTATAGTAACTCATCAATGCGTCAATTGATTGGTGAAATGAGCGAAGTTTCTTTGCAACCACTTCTACTGATGATGCCTTCCTCTTGAGTTTTTCAGCCAATTCCAGAAATTCTGCTAAATCCTTCTTCCTTTCATTTGCTGCAACTACTTCGTTAGGTAAATCTTCAGAAAGAATTTCTGTAACATCGCCTTCACTGTTATCATTGTGTATAACTACTAATTCATCAACTGTTCTGGAAGGTAGTTTCTTCCATTACAAACCCGTCTCATCAACATTAAATACCTGATGAGGGGAGTATCCCCCTTGTGTAATTATGTGCTTAAAATTTTCAACAAATGGCGCCACAGAGCTAGAATCTGATCTAGCAGCCTCTCCGTGTGTTACAACATTTTTCATGTTGAACCTTTGTTTAAAACCAGCACACCATCCTCGACTGGCTGCAAAATTACGAATAGAATCAAATTTGTAATCAGCACTTGATTTTAAATATGCATACAAAGACAAAGCTTTAGTCTGAATTAAATGTTCACCAATCGGCAAGCTACGTGCTCCTTGATCACATATCCATTGAAATAGCATAGATTCTATGAGTGATATTTCATGTACGGGTCTCTTCATTGTTTGAGTAGCAGAGACAGGAACATGTTTTGTACTCTATTTAATTTTAGTTTCATTTTTTATATTAAATCTTACTGTTGATGCAGGGATACCCATAACTCTAGATATCTACATACCATTCATGCCTTCCTGATGAGTTTTCAACACTTTCAATTTTATATATATGCCTGTCATTTTCCTCTTATTTGGGGCTTCCAAGTTTACCTCCAGAACTCTTGTTGATTTCTTTCGCTTCATTTCGAGGGCAAGAAACCACAAGCTTATAGAAAATAGTACAACCAGTGCGCTCACCGACGAGGTGCTGCTTGTTCGGTCATATGAAACTATCTGGCAACTCCATTCTCTGAGCAATGACAAAAGCGCAATCTCGAAAACAAAAGAGCAATGACACAATCTTGCAATAACGAAAGGCGCAATGAAGAAGGTATTACTGTATTTGAAGTGTTGTGTTCAGGAGATGTGTTCAGATGTTTTACGAATTTTCTGATTAAAGTATTATAATTCAAAGTGTATTGCTGTTGTTGAGTCCGATGAAATCAAAAGGTTCAACGAAAATACGTAAAATTTTATGATTTTGGGAGCGAAATGAAAATAAAATTTAATTTTTTGATAAATTTTAGAATAATAACAGAGTAGTCGCAGGCTAGGCACAGAATATTTATAACAATTCCCTTAACAATTCCCTGGCACAAAGTCCGTTATACATAAAAATGCAGTTGTGTTAATTTTTCGTCAATTTTACTTACGTGTTAATTTCTCAAAGGTGCAGTCCGTCGTCGGAATATCATTTACGGCACATCACCTAAACCGTACATTGCGTTTAATAAAAATGTTCAAAAGAGAACGGTTAATTACTCAAACAGACTGACTGCTTCAGGACTTTTATCAGATGAAATGACTGCGGCTGAGGACGTCTGTTCTCTTTTGAAGAAGGTGAAGGCCGTGACCATCTGCTACATATTCAGAAGCCTCCTCACCGATGTCGTCCGTAATCGCAAGTGGTGACTGGATAGTATTCTCTCATTTCAGCAGCAACCACGTACAAAGTTGTAAATTTTATAAAGTTCAAAAAAGGCTGTTGCCGTTATTGTAGGAACTACATTTGTTTTTCATGGTGTGTTCAAGCCATCATAATTTACTTGTTTTTTCGCAATAGGCTACAGCAATTACCCTAGGAAACTTGAATAAAATATTCTTTAGAGCACAGGGTGCAGGAACATAACTTCATTTTCTGAAATGCTTTTGATCTGGAAAAAAGGAAGTTATGCTGCCGCACCCTGTATTCCACGGTTATCGTCTGCTTGTAATTTAGCGAAGGCTGCATCCCTCTTATTCCAGAAACGACCACCCTGTTATCGTCGGTGTGTTTTTAGAAAGGGCAACGACCGTTTCCGCTGGACTGCCTCGGCCACCTCCAGCCCCAGCTACACTAGCTGCATTATGAGCTCCATGCTGGTCACGCTTCCTTATCGGGCTCTCGAGAAGCTTCAATGGCCGCACAAAACAGCGCTCTAGTGTAGACCATTCTTTTGACATCTCTCCCTCTTCATTTTCTTATGGCCTTTGATAATAAAACTCTCCCAAATTGAAAAGCAGTTGCTATGTTCAATTTAAAAATGAAGATAAGAGATGCTATCAAAGCGGGAGCCGCTATTGAGGAGTGACGAACATCGTGTATGTAAAAGACTTTAGCTGTGAAAGTTAAGCTTTTTAAAGAAATTAAACAGCGTTGGTGTTCTCGCATATAACTTGAAACAGTGAACATAAAAAAGATGTTGAAAAAATAACGTGAAAAAGAAAACGATATTGATGATTAGATCACAGATCTTGTGTAATGATTACAACGGTTTTATCACTAATCTTAGAAAATTACTGCATGAGATCAAACCGAAGGAAAATCTCGAACTGACATCAAAGTCAATTTCATCTTGTGCGTTTCAGTCCAGAAACGCTCCACCTGTTTTAATTGCACGGTAAAATTTATTCATATATCGTTATCATGTTTTAAATATCCGCTCATCATATGAATATTTCTCTTAGAACACACATATACAAAACTCTACACACAGAACTTGTGCGTACGAATCCCCTTCCATTAAATACCCGAATTCTGTATTGTAGTCATGGGAAGAAAACACAGCACAAGGAATTACTGAAAATTCGGCATCATTGTTGTGAAAGCCTTTCCGTGAAACTAAAGGAGCGATCAGAGAATGTGTGCAGAATTCCCAATGAACTCTCTTACTTCCGTGGGTACTACTCGTGGTCCATGACTGAGAGGTACGATGTATTTATTTCCAGTGAGATTCATTACATTTCGACCCTTCCATTAGCAAACTTCCTGACCAAGAGATGACATGAGAATGCATGATTTTGTCTTGTATGGTAGAGGAGTTCTATATCCTTGCCTCGTTTTTATAGGTGAATGAAACGCAACATCACCTTCAAATTGGCAGTGAAGTGCCGGTGGTTCGTTAAAATTCTCATGATTCGTAAAGAAATGAAGTAAATGAGGGGCAAATGCTAACATTTTTAAGCAAGTTTGAATTTAAATGTTCTTCAAAGTCCCGAAAAATTCTGTCCCCTTTAAAGGCCACGTTTTTCCGAAGAGATAAATACAAATACACCATAGCCACACACTGTTCACTCGCTGATTATGCTGCCGGCAGCGTCTAAACAAGCAAAACCACAACGTATTCTGAGAGTTCTACAACTGTTGAGTGCAGTGCTGAGTTGATGCACACTATTTGTAATGTCATAGCACACTTTTACAAAGTAGACATGTGGGTCTATTTGATCTTTAACGGGAGAATACATTCTAATTAAGTAAATTATTCCCGCGCACAGCCACGCTGCTAGCTTGTGTTCTAGATGAGTGAGTGATCAATTGAGAAATGTTATTTTTTAAAGGTTCACTGGAATTAGTAAATGCCGTGAAGGTATTTGAGAAAATAAAAAATGTTCATGTCAGTGTTTTAAACATAGTTTATGCATCTAAACACACCGAATCAGTGTTTGCATAAAAATTATGTACAGCAAACGTTAAAATTGTGAATACTTCAAAGTTCATCATGACGCTGATCCCATTACAAAATTGGCAATTTGAATTGTATGAGATTACACAAGCTGCAAATCAAGGATGAATAAAAATGCTGCAATGGAATTGTTCTCTGGTTGACTTCACAGAAATTGTACACCGTAAGCCGTACATTGCTCTTGACAATCAGTTTCGGCCCACACTGCAAGCAAGCACAGGAAATACGCGCGTTCAGGTCCCTCGAGTCACAAACTATCTGTAAGAAAATAAGCACGATGCAGCTCGAGACAAAGGCTTTCTGTTGCGAGCAAAATCAGGAAATAGTTTATCCTCCATATTCCAGTTGCGCAACCTAAGCTCCCCGTTATTAGGCGAGTTATAAATTACGGAGCTGGAAGAGCAGGCAGAACAAAGGCTTCTGAAACAAAGGCAGTATATCGCACATGTGGCTTGTTTGAGCTTTCTCTAGAACCAAAAAATGAGCAACTGATGTCACTGAACTCTATGAAACAAGGTCGTATTATCTTCCTCAGAAAATGCATCGGAAACGAACAATAAAGCATTAATTATGATCATCATATGATAATGCTTGCAAAATGAACTAATAAACACAACATTGTGAAGGTTGTTGTAATAATAATTTTATGCGAACGTCAACGTACATATAAAAAAGATGATGTATAATCTAACGAGTATATTAAATTTTACTGCAGAAGCGTTCGTTCCTTTAGTTTTTTGAACACGAAAGGCATATATCGGTTAAAAATATTCAAGACCTACTCCCAGAGACAATACACGAGCTTTAATCACTAAAGATACGCTAGCAAAATATACTGAAGCAAAACATGAGAGAAAAGACTTCATACCTTCATTGTACGATATGTGATAAAACCAAACTGAATGTTTAATTGTAAAGATTTAATTATTGAATCAGCTGTACTGTCCTAGAACAGTAAAATGAGGATGAATTTAGTGTTTAGCAGTGCAGTTTTCATTGAAAAAGCAGAGACAGTTAATTACTTGAGCTGTACAAAGCCAATATGACAACCATGAGTAAATTCTACACCAACGATGTCGGTAACAAAAAGTAACATGCAGCGCCAGTGACGGAGAAAAAACAAGCACCTCGAGTCACGGAGAAAGTAGCAAACACCTCTGTTAATATAAAAGTATCATATAATGCCATTAGAAGTGTGAATTGACTACTTATATATGTCTGCGAAGTTTAGATAAACTAACCAAAATTCAAAGTTAAAATCTTCACTTGTTTTTGATTGCCCGTCCAACTACTCCACTGGGAATTTGAATGGAACTTCTACCAGGATTTCCTAGAAACTTAATGCATCCCAAGAGTGAGAGGAACTGAGATATTCAGAAATTTGCCAGTCCAAGAATTTGGGATCATCTTCATCATTCGGGGGCTGGAGGAAGGAACTGGGGCTCCTACGAGCGCCTCCAATGAAGCGGACGCTGAGCAAACAAGATGGACGTAGACCCTCGACGTCGAACAAAAATGCAAATTTCCGCCCAAGATCCATTCTGTATTCAAGAAATTTCGTCGCGGAAGCCGACAAAATTTGTATTTTTGAGCATCGAAATGAATCTGATTCCCGGCGTGGTGCATTGGGAGGGCAATTTGCTAAAGAATAGAGACTACGCATTGCCTCTAGATTGCGTTTTTGCCCAAGTCCACGACAGTTCACAATGGGCGTCACACCTTCAGGTAAATTGGATGAAGGGGGGTGTGTGCAGATCACTTGAAGGGTACACTGACAGAACAAAAAGCTGACTACGTTGAATGCAAAGTTGAGAGAGGAAAACACTTGGTCATGTAGGCTTTGAATACAAATAATTCATTAGGTTACTTCAATGGTACAGTCTTAAAACCTTAAAGATAACAAAATGCTGCAAAAATTCGAAGTAGAATATTCACTATAAAAAAGTCATCGTTCAAAGAATACATCTAGTTTCCTTCTCAGAAAAAATTATTATGAAATTTTAAACTTTGAACCGCACTGTGTTTAGGAAAATTTCGAAACACGGTGAACATAATAAATGAGTAAAACATAGGAACAAAAAACAGAAACAGAATTTACGAACAAGATGAGGCAATAATGATTGTGCACAAAATATAGGAACAGAATATTTGACCAGAATGTATAAAAAAGATATAGAATTAGTCAGTAGAAACGAGCCGATTTGTCCATCCTCTTGTTGTTACTCAAGTTCCATGCTGACAAGTATATCAAGTGCCCAAGTATTATACATATATATATATATATATATATATATATATATATATATATATATATATATATATATATATATATATATATATATATATATATATATTTATATATATATATAAATATTTATATATTTATCCATATCGGAGGAAACGTATAGTAAAATGCACAAAGAATGTACGTGAATATATGTATGGACAGAATGGACAGAACTTATGAACGTAATGCTTGGGCGGAATGTGAGTTACACATTCTCATTTGACCTCCACAGTTCAACCACAGTCACTGCATATTATGTGTGACCCAGAACAGATCTCATTGTTTTCTGGAGCCCAGTTGAATAAATTCTATTTTTCTTAGCATCAACACACCTAAATTAATTTTTCTTTCTCAGCATCAATAAACTTAGATTATTTACGAAATTTGTATTTGTATTTTAATTTTCAAGCTTTATTTTTAGGCAAATTTTTTGTAATGAAATTGGAACACCAAAATTATCTTTGGCCCTAGCTCATGCCTTCATTTGAAGCCAGAATTTTTTCCTGTTTGAGGTCAGTTTGCAGCCCTTCTGTCGTTGCAACGCTTACAAATTTTCTGATTTTCATCATTTATTGTCAACTATGAGCTTTAGTCAAAGCAGTATTCCGATATACTTCATTTCGTTTAATTTTTTATTATTGCATGAGATATTTAACTTCTATGGAGTCTGACTAGGTTTTCCTAAAGAACCTTTTCCCTTAGAGTCCATTAAATTAGTGTATTGGTATAGATCGTTTTAAAACATAGGCTGGAATCCACTGCGCCTATTATTGATCTCTGCTCAATTAGTGGCATTAATCACTTACTTTAATCACATGGAAAAGCTCCAAGACTTCATTACTGACATTAAATGCCTCTTTACTCTGAACACGATCAGTCTCTCACTACCTCTAACTGCTCCCTCTGCGCTCGCACCACTCTATGGCATAGTAACTAAAGATGGGTCTCTAAGTGAAATATATTCAAATTATGTATAACACAATAGGACAAGTTTTAAACTCCACTTTGCATATTCTTTATCAAGTCTCCACTTGGATATTCATGGACGCTTTCCCTGAAATGCTTTCTGCTCCTTCCGTTGTTGCTCCTTTTTCCTGCTATGTGACGTCCAGTGCAAACCATGGGCAGACTGCACAACAGAATGGAGCATCAGACGGAGGACACAGTACTAAAATTGTGAAAGGCTCATACGTTAACTTTAAGACTGAATTTTGTATTTGAATAATGTTTTCAATTGCCGGTACTGTTACAAGATTGCTGGTCCCTGCCAATCAATCTTATTACCTCCAATTAACCTTCAAAATAAGACTTCTGAATAATCTAAGGCATCTTCATTCAACTGAAATTTATTACTTTGGTTCTTAATTTCCTGAAAATTATTTTTTATATTTGTCTCAGCATGTACCAACTTAACACAGTATACAAATTTAACTATAATTTTTTATTTTCCTAACATCAACAAACATAACTATAATTTTTTATTGTTTTGAGCCTCAACAAACTAAACTATGATTATTCACTGTTTTCAGCAACAACAAACTTAAATTAGACATTTTCATTTGTGTCAGCATCAAAAACTGCTACTGAATTTCTTGACGGCATTCAGTACATCAAGACGGTGGGACTGTTGAGTGGAATGGCTACAATGTGAAACCTCAAGGCAGGATTTCACATCAAATCCCACTCCCCTGAAGGTACAATTAATGACAGAGTGAGCAATTTTTGAGCGGAAAAAATACAAAGAAAATACCGAGAAAATGCAACAGATGTTTTATTTTACGCGTTCATGAAGCTATTGGTAGAAAAATTTACATCCTGAATCAGTAGACTCATGTACAAAAGAAAGTTTTAAATTGCCAGTCATGTGTCTCTCAGTTTCTTTTCTTCTCCACTCAAGTTTTCGCAGTAGTAATACTTGAGACCATAAAACACAAAAAGCACAGTATTTATTTTTAAAGCTACCATACAAAACCTGTTCAGTATTAATCTTTGAGAACACCAAACGCAAATTGCACAGTATTAATACTTGAGACCACCAAACACAAACAGTACAGTAATAACAATCGAGGTCCCAAAACACAAACAACACAGTATTATTATTTGAGGTCATCAAACACGACCTGCTCAGTAATAATACTTCTGGCCATACGTCTGATTGGCACAAACATTTGATGGGCATCAAATACATGTATACTGAGCCCTTATCGCCCTCCATACCCTGCCGTGGTCTCATATCAGTGAATTACAGGAGACGGTTACTCATACTAGTTCTGCTCTCATGCAGAAGCTGAGAGTTGTTCCCACTCATGCAACATAACCTCGTGAATGAAAAAAGTTCTGCACTTGCATGTAACTCACAGTTTAAATTAAGCAACTTGGAGTCTCTTCAAGCCGTAGGTCCTTCATATTTTATTATATATGACATACCTTTTTCATGTAATGTCAAATTATCGGAATCTGTATATTAACAGAGAAAGCTCAAGCCCTGTTTTTTGCGATATTTGAAGCCGTAATTTAAGATTTTCAGAATTTTTATACGTAGGAAAACATCAATAAAAATTACGGAAATAACAGAGCAGTACTGAAATAATGGAGATAGTTCTAAAAACACACTACAAATAATAAATCATGAACACAATGATAGCGAAAATAACGAGGCTTGAGTGCAACTTATTCACGTCAACATCATGCTTAATATTTTCTTCTTTTTCTATGAGACACTTCAAAGGCGAAAGAATGATTCAATTCACACTGTGTTTGTAAAAGCCATATAATTCCATCATACAAATATACCTGAAGAAATGGTTTCTAAACTAACTCATTTGTATCACTTTATAGTTTTACTTGACGCTCTGTCACTTCTTTAAAATTATACTTAACAAACTGACAAGAATTTGGATGCAAGTGAATACCTTTCTATGGAAGCATTTAAAAATTGCGAACTTTTATCGCGTTGCACATTTTCTTTGAATAGAATGCTTTCAAGTTCGTGATAGGCGCTTTCGCATGGGGCAAAGGCATACCGCCGCTCATCTGAAGTAGCGTGGGGGGCTTTCATAAAAACGGCATATTTGAAAGCACTTCACTTGCGTCAAGCAGAGTTTCAGAGACCCTTTCGAGGGTCCGATCATCAAAGCCAGCAACCAACACTCCGGGGTCTATAAAACTTCTCAATGGTATCCAGAATTGCACTTAATAGGGACCGAAGTCTACTAAAGGGAATTAAAACTCTTATTGAAAATAAGTGCATCAACTTTTCCACTTACACGCAGGCTTTATGGACGTCCCTCACTGTTAAAGGTATTCTATTACTTGTGTGATTCACATTCTTCACGATTGTTAAATTTAAGTACAATGCTAATTATGCATATTCTTTGTTGGAATACTTTTAATCTAAAAATATGATTCTATGAACACCATAGAATTTTACAATTTAGTTTCATGGGAGGGCTGATGTATCCTAATAGTATTATTGATTTAAACTTCACATGGCTCCTCTGTCTGGGGTTTTGAATGAGTGTGTTTTCTAATTTCAATCTTATCTATGTGAATTAAAACTAATTTAACTTGATATTCTCTCCTATCAAGAAGTCAAATTGCTCCAGGTCTACCATTCTAACGAGAAAATAGGCATGGTTGCAATAAAAGAATAACTAACCCAATTACCTTCATACTATTTCAAATGCCCATCCATAATTTGTGATTACGTTGTTGTTAGAAAAAGTTGTTCAGTTCTCTCGCTCCTGTTATTTAGTTAACTATGCGTAAGCCCAGGACCTCGAAGCACTTTACTACCTTCTCATCCACGCAGAAAATGACAGCTTTCAACTACTATATTTAGAATAGAATAGAATGAGGCTATAGGAACGAACCTTCTGGCCCATTCTTGGGTCGGATAATTACTTCGATAATTATTCGGTTGTTTTACCCAAGTCCCATGCCGTATTTCTAGCTGCGTCAACCATGTCGGCAGCGGGATTTGCATCGGGCAACGGGATTTGCATTGATATTTTTTGCATCATATGAGAGACGACCGTCAATACAAGCTTTACCTAGTCAGTAAAATGTTGCACCATTATTCTAACGAGTGCTATTATCAAAATATAACATATTTTCCGAAGTACAGTATAATTTAATTTGACCTTGGACAATAGTTTTGTGTATTAATCATAAACAACTGGTCAGCTGCAAAATAAACGCGGGCATAAATGTAAAAAACTGACATCTGAGTGTAAAGTACCGCAAACTATGAAACATTGGATGTGAACATTTGTGGATCGCAAGAGCATGTCGTCAAAATGTGCTTAGGATGGCAAACTCTTAAGAAAACTATCACTACATGAGATTTGTTATCGATTCTAGAGATCGCAAGGTTCGTTTCAACAGGTCTTTGAGCCCTGAAATTGTCTGCACCTGGAGCTGTTCAATCCACAAAGAGAAAGTTATTGAATTTTCTACGAGACCAATAATCATTCACCAAATCTTGGAAGGTACGACAGCGTTCGCATAACTGCTGGAGATTGGAGTATGGATGTATTGAAAGCAGCCTATCGCTGCCTCAAAGCAGTCATTTCTCTCCCAGGAGATTTTGCCTTCGACTCCATCAGCGCAACCTTTTGCCAGCTCTGTTTCATGAGATGTGTAAACTGGGGACTTCCAGTACTCCAGTTTGCTGCTTGTGTTGTTTAGTTACATGAAATGTGTAAACTGGAGATTTTCAGTACTCCAGTTTCCTGCTTGTGTTGTTCAGTTGAGAAACGACTGCAATTCCAGAAAGATTGACCAAAAGCGCATAAATTCATTCACACAACTTGGTTCTTGGGCAGTCTGTGTGCAATGCTTAGTTGAATTTTCTTCTTGAGATATCCTACAATTCCTATTGAACTATTCCCGCTCTCTATGTTCAAGTCGGTATTTATTTGTTATCACCATGGAGTTAATATAGTAAATTCCTAACACCACTCCTGTATACTAATACTTTACCATAGATTCTCTGTCATAAGCAAGAAGGCGCAAAATCCTACGTTAAGAAACAATACCAGATCAACTCGCCCTGCCGTTATCCCATATATTTGATCAATCATTTTTATGTTTTCCAACTGACGGTCAACACTAGAATTCTAATTGAATATTAGGCTACTATTCCTTCCTTGAAAAATTGTTCCTTCAGGTTGCGTTGTAAATTTATTCCCCCTCACCGTCATTACTAATCTACACCACACACAAACATCGCATTGACACAGCTATTTTACACTTTTGATCCTATAATAAAGTCACGTCAGCTTTTAACCAGCAAACCGCCATTGTCCAGTTATCTTCCCCTTGTAGGTTGCATTTTCACTGTCACTGTCCGCTTAATTAGCTTACACAAAGTGTTTTTTTAATCGTATCGGTTCATATAAGTAGATGCATGGGTTTTTATTTAACTATGATAGTCACTGTCCACATAACAATTCTGTAAAACAACTGAAGGCACTGTCTGAAGTGACAATGTGGTTGCACCGCTGCCACACCGCAGTCACGGTTAACAGGTTGAACTTTGCAACTGTCCTTCACATGCACTGTAAACGTCACATAGCCATTCCAACTGCACGACACACATAATTTCATATCATCCCGCGGGACAGTCATGTGCCTAGCCATGCCCGCCCTAGACCACAACCCACTACATCCCATAAGAAAATCGCTCTGCCATTCACCCACTGCACGGTCCACCAATTCAAGTTTTTCGTTCGGTGCCCACGAAGGCTGCGAGGCTCGCTTTCAGGTTCACAAAGTGAAGGCACAAAGCGATTCTGTGGAGTTCACCTCGTACTTCCGATCCAGAAAACGTACTTTTCTTCGAATAATGGAGACACGAGCGAGATCTGCTCCGGAGAATCGGACGTTTTGGAACTTGGATTCTACTTTGCGCGGGACAAGTAACGCATCGAGGATGTGGGCATTCAAATGGATTCTCGTATAATAGCGTTCGATTTTCTTGGAAAAAACAGGAAGGTCTTTTCTGTTTCTTCCTCATACTGGAGTGTCTGATAAAAGCTTATTTGTTGAAATACTTCGGGAGCTTTCTGCCTCCTCATCGTGCTTAGCGAATTTGGAAAATCAATTGATCTAGAAATACAATCAAATTTCAGCTTTAAGAAAGAAGTTTATCTTTATTTTCGAACATGTACGACGCATCGATGCGTTAATAGTATTTAATTCTTTATGAGAGTCAAATTGGGTTGTCTTTTGAACACATACGCATGTCAGTTGAATAGAATCCAAACACAAAATGGCAAATTTGCATCATAAATAAAATTAACATCAGTTAAATTTAAATTTTATTTTCCTTTCAGGGCATGGACCTTGGAATTATGCGAATAGAGTAAAATAAAATCGAAACATTTTTAGACCCATGTTGTAATTCTTTAAAAAACAGAGATGGACTTAAAGAAGGACTGTAGACCCTAAAAAAATGTTTCACAAAAATAGAAAGCAATGAGACTCTTTGAACATTTTGGAAACGAAGTCTTGTTCTTTTTTACCCTGAAAACTACCAGGATTACGTCGATTTAAACAAGGATTTTACTCAAGACCTCTCATGTTCAGGTCTTCCTAAGCACAATAGTCCACCGTCAGTCTACTCTAACAAGTAAAACCGACTGCTTTCATTAGTCATAAAATATTTCCTTTTCTAAATTCTCTTTCATTCCGTTAATGGGATTCTAAAATTCAGATGATAATTAGGTCACTTTTCGGAACCCATTTTTCCTCAGAAACTTTATGAAGCATGCAGCTTCTTTCTTTCTAAGAACTACTGTAATTAAGACTGAAGCAAAGCGGATTAATTTTCTGCCTGACGCCGGAGACTTTGGAAGCGGTAAAAAAGCTAAGTGATATATAAAAGAAGACAGCACTCTGAACTTTCTCTTTCTAACTCGTCAATGGACATGTAATGACATACATATAAGTTGAACCCTTTTTCAACAATCTGAACTCAAACTGAATACAATTTTTGAAGAGACGTTGAGAATTTATATAGGTAGAAATAAATGCTACAGACAGCTTCGTACAGTACTTCAACTCTTCTTACACAACGTGCTGGTAAAACAAATACACCTGCATGTTATTTTGCGTGAAATGAGGCACCACGTAAACAGAGTTGTACTTCTAAGCCAATTTCCATTTGTGAAAGCAACCACCTTTGTTCCGCGGAATTTGAAGGGAATTTTGAAAAATTAACCTCCCGTTCCAACTTTAACCTTACATGGACTTTCAGTCTACATCAATAGAAAATTATGCGTGTGCACACTCTAGCTTTTGTTTTCTATGGGAGGATGGAAATGTTCTATGTTAGAGTAAAAAGAATGAAAACATGAAACAACTAGGTATTTATATATTTTTTTAATACGTACATGCATGATATTTTTTATTCATTCATAAAAATTATCATGTCCATACCTGGATGCTGCTCGGACAATTATTGAATAAGTTCTTTACATTGTCTCCATGTGAAGGAAAATAACTTTTGAGCAAGTATTTTCATGTACCTGAATCTTTAATTTATTTTACAGTGATAAATAATTAGCGAGAGTACCTTTTTCATATGTTAGGTACATACAAGTTATATTAATTATAAGCACTTCATTATGATGAACAATGAATTACCAGATGAATTTCAGGTGCTAGGAAAGTTCAAAAATCCTCACAGACGCCAGAATTCACATAGAAATAAACATACATACAGTATGTTAATGTATAATAATACATACTGTATGTACATACAGTGTATCATAAGATACACGTGAAAATATACCGGTAAAGATTGACGAGTATTGTTTTACATGTACAGATATGAAATAAACGACACAGTTCTAAGGTGGGTAAAAGTCTAAATAAACATTGAAGAATATTATTTTTAGGGGGTGATTTCGGCTGAACTTTTCGGTGGTCCAACGTACGTTGTTGCTGCGCGCTGTAACGTGACGGATGCGAAATTTATTTCCGTTGTTAATGCTGGCTGAAATAAAGTGCAGTATGGTACACGGAATACGAATAAAAATCATAAATTAAATAAAACGATTACTAAAAAAAAGTTACACGTATTCCCAGTTTTTATACCCGTCTTTGATGTTTCTAAAATTGAATTCGATGTTCTTTTTCAAAGTCTGTCGCAAGTTCTTGTAGGTTTAATGAATTTATTAAAGTCCCAATGATACCTTTGGGAGGATCAAAATTTTCGAAACTTGGTTTAATGACATTGGCTAACCCATTTCTTCTGTTTTTCTAGCGGAAATAAATATCACAGCATGTAATATTAAACTAATCAACCAACTACAGTTCTTATCTATAATTTTTTATATCTATGAGTTTTTAGGCTTCAATGAGGAAAAATAAAATTTATGGGACATGAACTCAACAATCTGATATAACACTTTCCAAATTGAGCAATATTGTACTAAGCTATACTACATTTGGTTCCTGTTTCTAATTTTTGGGATGTTTTTTTTTGGGGAGGAAAAACAAAGTTCTACAGTGTATGTACGAGCACTGTTGTGCACGTTGTGCATCCCAGTATGTGGGATCGAGCTGTCACGTGTGGAGCGTTTGAGGATATCGACTGAAGTACTCGTATACCACTGGTGTCATACAATCAAATCAGTTATTCATTAATCAAGCAAAGGGCTATAAATTGCAATGCTCCAGCTTTGTACAATTTTAGATTTTAAATTCCGTGAGTGAAATGCAAACCGCTGACTTGTAGACTCTTTTTTTCTGCACAAATTTAAACTATTGATAAAAGAAAAGGACACTGAGGTTTCACTCTGTAGAGTCTGAGCCTCGTTGATGAACAAACTTTGTTTGTTGTGCCAATTTACGTAAGAATTTTTTTGTTAGTCTTCCTCTTCATTTCTTGCTCGGCAGGACTGATGATGTTAAAACATCCGAAACGTCTGATTTCATTGTCACTATTTGTCACTGTAGGATTTTTACCTGGCTTTCAGGAAGATAACTAACGAGGTAGTCGTCACCTTACCAATTTAATTTATCACCAGAATGTGATCCAAGCCAGCACAAAGTACTTGAAATATTTCTACCTTAGATTCCTGTGCCGTTTTTGGCCTCAGCTAAAGTTTTCCCTTAGTGCGTTACGATATCACTTTCCTGTCCAGGCCTATCAAGTTTCTTAGAAAACACAACGAAAGTCTCGAGATTCCCACTAAGTTTCGCCATCGATGGCAATAATATTGGCGCTTTGTTGCGTTCCTAACGACACAATTTCCGCCTCAGCGGAGGTCAAATTACGAAAAAGAGTTCATACCAAGACAGCTCCCTAGCGCAAACCTCGTGCACAAGACATCCTAAAAACATAGAGTTCCATGAACAAACTCATTATGCCATCTCAAATGAGGCACAACTTCAAAGAAAATTTAGTATTTAGTGCTCGAAATCTGACAGGGATGCTTGGGACTCGCTGCGGTGCCACTGAAAGCACGTGTTTTACGCTGAGGATTTCTAGTAAAGGAAACTTGCAGCTCAGTGGCAGGTCTCTGGATGATTCTTTTGATTGTTTTTTCAGGCTTTAGGTGTGAAAATTCCATGAAGGTCTTAGTTATAAGTCTTACAATTTAAGATACACGGACGATACAATCGTTGAGCACTTTAATGCTTGTTAACAAAATAAATAGTTTACAGTGCGAGTATCATGCATTATTCAACATGTGGTTACTTATTGTAAGCTGAATCATAAACATTAAGTTACAGTCAGTTTGCAGCTCAGGGTTTTATAGTTTAAAGCTGTATGTTTAGGCATTTTAATGTAGAATGTAGGTTAAATGTATTATATTGTGATAGGTTTTTTACAGAATATGTTTTCTCCACGAAATTTCTCAAGCAGCACATGCAGATCATTTTATCAATATAGATTTTTGAAGTAAAATTGAATTTGAAGGAACTTTATTGAAGCTCAGATTGCATGAGTAGTTAATGCTGTAATGCCAAGGCATCTGAAGTTGTGTACGCGTATTTTGGAATTACTTCTTCCACTATGCTGCTCTTTCCTTTATAAATTCCCTTTAGGTAATAGTTCAAAGAAACTGTTATGTATGGCCACCTCAATAATTTCTGATCAGACAAGCTTTAGCTCAACCAGATGCAAATGATATGTTATATGTGTCTGAGAATTGGTTCATTCTTATTGAAGCCTGAAATTCTTGTAAGTGTTAACTTCTATTAATGAGAAACTTCTGGTAAGGAAAAAATTTAACTCTCTAAACAAGCTGCTATGTGTACGAGATTTCTTAAAAGAGCGTAGAAATGAGAATTATCCGGGCTTCATAACTTTGAAAATTGTTTATAAGTCTGTTTGCCAATTTTAAGCACATTTACATGTTTTCGGTTTAATTGCTCTCCCATGGTAGCGAATTTTGGGGGTAAAAACTTGGGGAAATGTCATTCCTATTTTTTAAATCAATTAAAAATGTGATATTAAAAGAATAGGAAAGTATTTGTTTTGATCTCCTTTAAGCCTTGCGTCATTTCTACTACGTTATCTGAATGCACTAGGATCAACAAAACCCTTCGATCTAACGGATCACTAAAAGGTGTTTTGTAAGGCAGCGAAAGGGGAATTTTAAAAAGAAAGCAATGTCTGAAACTGTGTTTACCTGTTAGCAATAGGGTAGCTCTTCATTTTACTACATTTAAAAAGCTTTGATTGAAAACCGATTTCAAAACTGAAGTCTAAATTTGCTGAACACACGTCTCGGAATTTAAAATTTATTGCTAATGATCATTTAGTCCCTATTTTTCCCATGTTATCTGATACTGAAAAACGGGAAAAATCCATGAGTTCGCCCAGTTTGATGACTCCGATATGTCGTAGTCATGTCCAGAATTCTCCACCTCTCCTTACAAACATCAAAAAACAGCTGTTATCTGTAAAAACTATGAACAAACGTCTTGCTGGAGCTGAAATCCTACTCTTTCAATTCCACAAAGGTCCGCTACCGAACCTCGTGTTCAGTGCTGAAAAGAAACTTGATGTCCGGCAAGAATTCAGCGTACAAAATCTTAGTTTTTCTTTGTGGGACTTGTGAAATTTACAACCAGGTAGTCACTCGAAGACAAGAAGCAGCGTCAGTGATGGTTTGGGCTGCGATTACTGAAAGGTGTTTTGCAAGGAAGCTTTGGTTTTTGTGCCAAAATGGGTTTAAATTTAACAAGAAAACTACTACGACATTCTTGCAAAGTCGTCGTTCTCTTGTGCTGAAAATCATTTCATCACATGCCAATGGGCATTTTCAACAAGACTAGATACCCCCACATGGAGCTGAGAAGACACATGTGTGGTTGCCATCAAAAAAATTCCCCACTTCATTTCGAAGGAGAAAAAAAGAACTTTATTTTCAACAAAGTACACAGTACATATACATTGGGTTTTAAATTCTTAATGTTAACATCTTATGAATAGTGATGGTGCTTATCGAAATGGCCCACTTCACTGCAACACCTAAATCCTTTACATTATACCATCTGATCCATACTAGAGAGTAAGTTTTCAGTGACACATCACTGAAAATTGGAGGCACTCAAGGGAAATCTCAATTAGAAAGGCAGCCAAATTCTTCAAAAATTCATTCATTGCTCGTGCAGGTCATCCTCTGAGCATCTTCAGGTTGCTATCGACGCAGATTTTAAGCAATTACGTATTTAAGTATCATTTTCTTTTGGTTGCATCGGTGTTATTTTATTTGTTTATTGAACATGGGTACTAATAACTGAAACGTTAATTATTATTCAATAATTAACGTTACAGTTATAAGTAATATATAAGTATAACTATAGGCATATAGTTAATTACATGAGACGTAATTTCTAGAAAAAGTAATAATTAAAGACAACCTCAGTAAAGTTTATCAACAGTTGCTCCAGAAATTGAAATATTGCGTGAAGCAACTCAACTTTCTTTTTTCAATGCAAAGCGCTTTGAAAAACAGAAAGGTATGTTGCTTCACCCTGGACAAAAAACTTACATATCTTAGGATAGCATCAAAAAACAGTCACCCATTCACCCAAATATTCGATGACATTTAATAATAAGTTCCACTGCCTACAACATGTATCGTCATAGATTTCTTCATATTATCCTTGTATTTTCCTCCAAATTAAAGGTATGCACTTGAACTTTTTCTTAATAAAACTTCTCAGGTATCAGTCTACGAGTTAGATATTTTCTCGTGTACACCAAACCCACAAAAAAACATTCACCATTTAAATCTATAGACATGCAACACTGCCCATTGAACGTATTTAGACAGCAGTAGTCACCCATGAAATAAGACCGACCAGCGATATGCAATCCGAAAGAGATTGCAGAGGTCGTGGTCCAGTATGAACCAAAAATTCAAATTGCCTCGGAGTATATTTCCGAGTCACTAGATGGGGCTTCCGCATCGCTCAGCCGCGACGATTAGAAATGATGGAGCTGCTGTGTTGGAGAGGTGGTCCAAATATACAGGACTCTGTGTTCTAAAAGAGCATCTCTGCCACCCAGTAGATACGAGTGCAGATATTACAAAAAGCCAAAACATTTAAAATCTTTTGGAAACTAGAACACTAGTGAAAATGGGATTTATTATCGAGAGGATTGCTTTTCTACTCGGACAACTGAAACTGGTTCTTATTTTAATTTTCGGACACTACAAATATTGTTCCTGGTAATGTAGATCATTGAATTCCATCACAATTTTTCAGCTGAAGAGTTACGGGCAGTTGAATTTCAAGGTGTGCAGGACTTTGAGGAACAAAACTTTTAGGAGTAATTACTGTGCATTTAAGATACTAATTAGTTTTTAGACATCGTAAGGCTGGATCTGTAGAATTTATTTGTTCGGAACATCCCGATGCGCGTGTTCCCAACAAAATTTTATTGAACATTGAGGATTCTACTACAAAAAGAAACATCACAGCGTATTTAGGTCATCATATTGTACGAGTGAATGATAAAAATCAACGGTAAGAAAATGAATAGGAATCATTCGTAAGGATTATAGTGAAAGAAAATTCTGTAGGACGGAAAAGGCTTGGAAGCCCTCTAAGACAAAAAATGTAAAAAACTGCGTGATTTTTCAAAAAGCAGCGGCTATCTGGTCAAGTGAAGTCTACTACATAGTGTAGACATAGAGGACGTGTAAAGAATTTACTCGAGAAGGTAAACATTTGATTAAGTGAAGTAGTTTCGATGACAGAAAAACTGTAATAACTTTTTTTAGGACGAGAAAAGTGAAACAAGAACTGTCAAACATTCGAGGTCATAAATAATAAACTTCTCGTAGAATGAATTGAGAGGTAAGAGGATAAATAGGAATTAATGAGGTTACAAAATAACTCCATGTGGGCTCTATGCATCTGTTATTCAGAGGGATTTAACACGTTGAGTGCGATACGACCCGCCGGTGGGTCGCTCAGGTTAGGTTCTATAATTTTTTCAAGGCTTTCTAGTGACTGTGTGTACAAAGTAAAGATTTGCACCAGCTAGGCAATCGCAGGCAACGTGTTAAATTGGTGTTGACAAGGAGCAAGTTAGGAGCAAGTTGAAAAAAACGTTTCGAGTCACGTACAAATAAAGTGTAATTAGCTAGAAAGAGCTTTACTTGTGAGGAGATTGTTGATAATTGAGTTCTCTACACGGGAGATAAAATTGTGGCAGCAAGTGATAGAATGAGTTATCTGAAGAAATAATGAGTTACTTAGCTCTGAGTCAATAATCGAAAGTATTTCTCGTCTAGCTCAAAGTCTACGGATGGCTTTTTAATCTGAGGTGAAATCAGCTCTTAGTCATATCAAACCTTCATATATATTTTGAATGTTAAACAATTTACTTTTATATAATTCTGTCTAATGGACATTGATATTTTGGGAAACCACATGAAGCGCTGTGATGTACATCATACGAGCATTGTATTGTTTTAAAAGATATTTTCCAGATAACATCTCGGTGAGGGTTCAGTTTTGGTACTAAAGCCGGGCTTATTTGAGTGTTGATTGAGCTTTCATTATCTCCTTGTATTGGAGAAAAACAACGTTCCAATTAAATTTCACCTGGGAATTTTTTTTGCGTTTAACTGTAACTGAAATAACTTGAGCCATATCAGTTACAGTAAACTATGCCCATGTAAAACCAAACCTCAACATGATACACCTCGTGTACAGCCACTGTCCAGTCTTGATGCAATGTACCTCATGTACAGTTAACACGTTGACTCCGAAGTGGTACATATGTGTATCACTTAGGTTAGGTTCTGTAATTTTTTCAGATCCTTTTAGTGACTATGCGTACAAAGTGAAGTTTTACACCAATCAGGCAATCGGAGTCAACGTGTTAAAGAGCAGGCATCGTAAGGCAAAACCTAATCTCAATCAAGCTATGAGCAATCCACAGGTTGAACTCTTTGCTCCTAAAACCAATGCAACAAAAACCATCAATCTCGCCTGCTTGACAGCGTGAACCTTAGGTTCTGATTAATACATATGAGCTGGAATGTTCCATTCTACCTCAATGCAAAAATACTTAAAATTATCTCATTCCATGAGCAGAATAAAATCACGTTGCGCTATTGGCAAAAATAAGTTAACTTAATGAAGTTCTCTCTCGTTGACGTTCAGTCTCGTTTGAGTTATTGACTAAGAGTCGTTTTTCTCAGTAATAGGAACTAAATCCAGTTATTAAAATACGAGACAGCAGAGGAAACTTTTAGCATCCAATTAAACTTGCTGTGATAAATTTGGCCGCAGTGATGCTCAGTAATAGTTCCTCAAATAAGGTACTCGTACGAATCTGTTTGCGTGTGGTTTTCGCAGAATTAACGTCAACTACACACACTTAATACATGTTACTCATCGTCGATGGATTGTGACTTCCTGAATTATATGTATTTGGCACCTACGGAGTCTATGATACTTATTTCCATTAATTTTGGTATCTCTCAAAATAATTATTCGCAATTATGTACGCTTATATATTCAGTGAAATATTTAGTACGAGATCGAAATGAGCAAAGAACTGCTCGTACGATTTGTATATAATCTCATTTGAAATGAATGCAAATTCTGCGTAAGTTTGAACAAATATTTTATTGCAGAAAATCTGAAACGTTTTAGGAGAACGAGCTATTTCAAAAGTTCCAACTAAAACGCTCGAAGAAAAATTCATCAAATAAAGTCGCGTATCCGCCGAAGTAATTACATTTACGTGACAATAATAAATTTTATATTGACTAATAATATTCACGTAGTTCCTAGTATATCAACCTCTTGATTTTGATATGAATTCTATGACTGACCATTTCTTCGAGACATGGCCTCTACTTGGTTAATTGCATTGCTTCACTATTTTCATTTGATCACTATTGGGGCCTCAACATTTTTTCATCAGATGTTTTTATTCGTATTATTGTCCCTCGAAACTTAAAACTTAAATTTATTTTTTTTCTCATTAGTGCGGAGAGAAATTTCCTGCCAAAAATTGGACATGGCCGATTTTTCATGGCTTTTTTACGAAAAGAAGTAACCTTTAAAGCCGTCGTTGGCCATTTATAGCCCAGCATTGGCAGGTCAACTGTAAAAGCGTCGTACTCCATCCTCCAAATACCTTCAGTAGTTGATCAGTTCGAAGAATTGAATTAAAATTCCCCCTCATTTTTTCGTTCAATTTCAATGCATATCACTTTTTCCTCCTTTTACTGTCTTGTTCATTTGAAAGGACAAGTATAGGATTCAAATCTGATACATTTTATTAATTGGAAAGCTGCAGAGGATTTGTTCGCTGAAAAAATATACTGTCGCCAATCAGTTCCAGAGGGAGCGTGAATGGATATTTTAACCTTCACAAGAGAGGTGGACTCTAGGCTGTACGTGACACAGGAGAAATTTTACAGCCAGTGAAGCGTTGGACTCATTTTCTGACATCCACGTCATATTTCTGGTGTAAATTTTTGTAGTATTTCCAGTAGGTACTGAAAATAGACGGCAAGTAACTGAAAGAATGCCTCACCGTGCAATAACGCTCACTAAATCATTAGACAGCAAAGAGTATTATAAAAGCAACCGTCAAACAACCTAAAAACGAACAGTACACTCACCTTTTACCACTCTAGAAATAATTATTAGATAAAATCGTTTAAGTTTCAGTAATCGTGCCCACGCCGATGGAAAATAAAAGTGACCATTAACTCCAAACTCCAGCATTGAAGGCTTGGTGAAGTTGAGCCTAGCTAACTCCAGTTATATCTCAAACAACAAAATTACGTCTGCACAAAGGTCCGCTACATTCGTTGTAACTAGCAGTATTATGGTAACTAGTAGTATTATGGACACTCGTAGTATTATCGCAACTCCTAGTATTATGGTAACTAGTAGTGTTATGGTAACTCGTAGTATTATGGCCACTCGTAGTATTATGGCAACTCCTAGTATTATGGTAACTAGTAGTATCATGGTAACTCGTAGTATTATGGCAACTCCTAGTATTATGGTAACTAGTAGTATTATGGTAACTCGTAGTATTATGATAAGTCGTAGTATTATGATAACTCGTTGTATTATGGTAACTCGTAGTATTATGATAACTCGTAGTATTATGATAACTCGTTGTATTATGATAACTCGTAGTAGTATTATGGTAACTCGTAGTATTATGATAACTCGTAGTATTATGATAACTCGTTGTATTATGGTAACTCGTAGTATTATGGTAACTTGTAGTATTATGATAACTCGTAGTAGTATTATGGTAACTCGTAGTATTATGATAACTCGTTGTATTATGGTAACTCCTAGTATTATGATAACTCGTAGTATTATGGTAACTCGTAGTATTATGATAACTCGTAGTATTATGGTAACTCGTAGTATTATGGTAACTCGTAGTATTATGGCAACTCTAACTATATTGTCTATCTGCTGTAGCCCTCACTGCCTTGGCCCTCAATTGTCACTGCATCAAGCACGGTATAGTTTAATAAAAGTCAATTTCCTTCTAAAATAATGGAGTTACTTAGAAATAACTTTTGTTTACCATTCCAAGTAAATTGCACTGGAAAAAATATTCACTGAATATAAGTCATTTAGACTACACTTGAGCTATCCCTCAGACATGAAATATTCAACGAACAATCCGTTAAAACATTGGTACTGACTATATTAATCTAAATACTTGTATCATTCACAGGAAAGTCAGAGTAAAATCTTTTTTCGAAATATCATTACAGCTTTTCTTTTTACAAGTTAATATAATTTTTTTCATATACGTTAAACTATATACTAATTTTGCAGTTTTGTTTTTTTGTAAGTTAGTATGACAATTTTCGTACGAGTTTAACTATACACTAATTTTCGAAAAAGAACTGCAGCCTTCGTTTGACCTGATCTAGATATGTAAGCCTACCTCTCTGGTATGCCTACAATGAGACCAGATAGTTACTGCAGATGCTAGAGATAATTATTCCCTTGCGAATGTATTGAATTGAGTATCATCAAATATTCTTTATATCTGAGCAGTGACAGTCTCGTCAGTGTGGACATCTCTGCTTTAGCGCGGCCAAAGTGAATTTTTCTGCGCAGCTAATGCGTTCTTCCTGTCCAGCCGCCGCTGTAGGCAGGGGAAGACTTGTACTCCTGACGCAGGGAGAAATGGTGAAATAGAGTGTTGAAAGTAAGTATTTCGGTATTGAAAAAAGGGAATTATAGTGTTGGAAGTAAGAATTTCGGTACTGAAAGAAGGGGTATTGAAAGAAGGGAATTATAGTTTTGAAAGTAAGAATTTCGGTATTGAAAGAAGAGAATTATAGTGTTGAAAGTAAAAATTTCGGTATTGAAAGAAGAGAATTATAGTGTTGAAAGTAAAAATTTCGGTATTGAAAGAGGGGAATAATAGTGTTGAAAGTAAAAATTTCGGTATTGAAAGAAGGGAAGTATAGTATTGGAAGTAAAAATTTCGGTATTGAAAAAGGGGAATTATGGTGTTGAAAGTAAAAATTTCGGTATTGAAAGAGGGGAATTATAGTGTTGAAAGTAAAAATTTCGGTATTGAAAGAGGGGAATTATGGTGTTGAAAGTAAAAATTTCGGTATTGAAAGAGGGGAATTATAGTGTTGAAAGTAAAAATTTCGGTATTGAAAGAGGGGAATTATGGCGTTGAAAGTAAAAATTTCGGTATTGAAAGAGGGGAATTATAGTGTTGAAAGTAAAAATTTCGGCATTGAAAGAGGGGAGTTATGGTGTTGAAAGTAAAAATTTCGGTATTGAAAGAGGTGAATTATAGTGTTGAAAGTAAAAATTTCGGTATTGAAAGAGGGGAATTATAGTGTTGAAAGTAAAAATTTCGGTATTGAAAGAGAGGAATTATAGTGTTGAAAGTAAAAATTTCGGTATTGAAAGAGGGGAATTATAGTGTTGAAAGTAAGAATTTCGGTATTGAAAGAGGGGAATTATAGCGTTGGAAGTAAGAATTTCGGTATTGTAAGAGGGGAATTATAGCGTTGGAAGTAAGAATTTAAGTATTGAAAAAGGGAATTATAGTGTTGAAAGTAAGAATTTCGGTATTGAAAGAGGGGAATTATAGTGTTGAAAGTAAGAATTTCGGTTTTCAAAGAGGGGAATTATAGTGTTGAAAGTAAGAATTTCGGTATTGAGAAAAGGGAATTATAGAGTTGGAAGTAAGAATTTCGGTTTTGAAAGAGGGGAATTATAGTGTTGAAAGTAAGAATTTCGGTATTGAAAGAGGGGAATTATAGTGTTGGAAGTAGGCATTTCGGTATTAAAAGATAGGAATTAGAGTGTTGGAAGTAAGAATTTTGGTATTGAAAGAGGGAAATTATATTGTTGAAATAAGAATTTCGGTATTGAAAAAGGGGAATTATAGTGTTGAAAGTTAGAATTTAAGTATTGAAAGAGGGGAATTGTAGTGTTGAAAGTAAGAATTTAGGTATTGAAAGAGGGGAATTATAGTGTTGAAAGTAAGAATTTAGGTATTGAAAGAGGGGAATTATAGTGTTGAAAGTTAGAATTTAGGTATTGAAAGAGGGGAATTATAGTGTGGAAAGTAAGAATATCGGTATTGAAAGAGGGCAATGATAGTGTTGAAATAAGAATTTCAGTATTGAAAGAAGGGAATTATAGTGTTGCAAGTAAGAATTTCGGTATTGAAAGAAGGGAATTACGTATAGTGTTGAAAGTTAGAATTTCAGTATTGAAAAGGGGAATTATAGGATTGAAAAGAGGGAATTATAGGGTTGATAAAAGGGAATTGTAGTGTTGAAAGAGGGGAATTATAGGGGTCAAACATTGTTTTTTGTAGTGCTGAATTTTGGAAATTGTAGTTATGTGATACTGACTAATAGCGCTGAAAAATAAAGCTATGGTGCAGAAAAGCTTGAATTATGGTGTTAAAAAAATCATAGTGTTGAGATTGATATATTATAGTGCTCAAACTGAGGAACGATAGGAATGAATGAGTTGACGAAGGAAATTATAAAGCTGACGAAGAGGAATTACAGTATCACAAAAGGGAATTACGGCCCTCTAAGTTGGTATAATAAATTGAAAATTGGAGCTTGCAGTTATGTAAATAGCAATTTACTGTGTTGCAAGTATGTATGTTTTTATGCTATTCATGATGTTTATTTGCAACGTTGAATGAAAATATTAAAAAATAATGTGTAAAGTTGAAAATAGAACGTTTGAGTTCAATTTTTAAACTCTTTTTCATCTGCATCAACTTTTTCCGACCAATATCAAAAGTTATATGCACCAATTGTTTCGACCAGATGGAGTATCAATTAACTATAAGCCCTCAAACTTCATATGTGCGAGTTAGAACGTAAAAAATATTCTATTGTATTTTGTGTCAGTGATCACTACCCTCACAATTATCATATTTAACAGCATATACGAAGCACTTTTTCCAAAATATTGGCTCAAAAAATCGACCTGCTTTTTATACATAGTAGGTAACCGTAGGTGTTTTTTTTCCTGAATCTGACCTGCTGAAATGAGGGTGCATCTTATGTATGTGCCCGTGCATCTTATGTATGTTCCCGTGCATCTTATGTATATGCC
>VCRD01005427.1:11286-23318 GCA_006783055.1 Trinorchestia longiramus
TCCCGTACACTACAATCACTCATAAAGTTGTCACCATACACTTTGCTCATTCTGCAGCACTACGTCTTTCTGCTTGTAGAAAATGGGAACACTTCGTAACTTGCATTTGGAGGGAGCAGCGGTCGGGACGGTCATGTTCAATTGCCCGTACCTCGGGCAATCGGGCTTTATCCGTTTTGGTGATCGTGCAGAGAAATAAGTAAAACCCTGCAGTACTTTTGGTAATAACATTATGTTTTATAAGTTTTCCTTTTATATAGCCCATCGGAGGTTGAAAAAACCTTCGTAATAAAAGCTGTTGTGTATTCGTGTGTATTTGGTGTCACGTATTTTTCAAAATTTCAAAAACCAACGGACTGTCGTACAAAGGAACTACTGTATGTTTTCAGGCCAAGTTAAAAACTACGTCAACCTGCATACACATTGTAGGACATTGATAAATTTTTATATTCTGCACCTTTATCAAAACAGTAATTATTAGAATATTAGGAAAAAAATTGTGAAATGTTATGCGCTAGAAAAACCTTAGTATTGGCTTCACCCCTTTGCTTTGATTCGCGCTCGTGACGTTAGAGACAAGCTGCTCTATGAGCGGCTTTCAGTTTACAGTTTTGATATTTGCTTATTTTGCTGAAGCGTAACGGCAAACCTCACGACCAATATGACGAAGTACGGACTATTCAGGTTCTAGTTTATGACCTTGCATCTGAACATTCATTCTGTTCTTCGCTGCTGTGATTCCTTCGGAGTCACCCATTCGCACTTCTGAGGATTCGGAAGGATTAAATTTGACGAAAATCACATTGCCATGACAGCATCCTGTTGTGGTAGACCCAACAATGACATGTGAACGTCACTTGAAATGTGCCATCACTTCAGCTCCCTGGTATTAGCAAAAGATTATTCTTTTCATATTTATTTTTAAGCTGAGTATCTTTACGTCCTTGTTCAGCATTTATCTTTTGGTTCATATATTATGTATCGTTACCTTGCTGTTTGTTTGCAGAGTGAAAATTAAGTATTCACAAGTAATTCTATCTTCTTTAGACTGTTAGTTTAAGTAAACTAGCCACCAAGGCTCTGCAAATCACTGTTTAGCTTCATCATCACTCAGCACTGGATACACAACTCCAGTGATTTCACGAGGGTCTTTAAACTGTAATGTTTGTTCTGGCTATCGAAGTCAAGTCAGTGATGAAGTACCTTTTGCTTCTTCCTCTAGTCAGGAAGTTCGAACAACTCCTATGTCCTACACGACAACCTCCCGCCTCATATCCCAACTGCATTGTACACTCGTCAAAGCCAACGCCACACTACGTCGATTTCAAAAATTTGCCAGGGATTTGAATTCTGCGGAAGTGATCAGCTTAAACTGCGGGAAAAATGAACGAGTGTTTTAAGAGGGCGTATGCTTCACATATGATTGATGGCCTTCTGTCCTGAATTGCCATTTAGCGAAAGTGTATAAGTAAAACAGTAGCATAGGAAATAAGTTTACAAACTTTCTGACTGCTAAGCTTGGTAACACATTTAACAAAAAGGTACCAATTAGTCAAATTGACCTTTTTGGAACGAGTTCTGAATAAGTGTACAAATTTCAGTATTTAAAATGACTTTCTACAAGCTTCTACCTTAAGTCACAAGATAGACCGACATATTAACCGTTGTTTTTTTTGTTTATCGATGGAAGCAGGATCTCTAGTCATAAAATGAAAGCATTAAAATTATAGACCCATCGTACGTATATATCATGTACACCTTAATGGAATGAAGTTTCTTTTATTTCCATAATGACCCAGTTTCCGAGATTGCATTAAAAAATTTGCTTGATTACCGTTATTACACTCAACATTTGCTATTAAAACAGGAGCAACGAAATACTCAAAATTTGCCCAGAGAACCAGAAAGATCTCACAACATTAAAATTGGCTTCATCCAAGTTTACTTTTCGGATACCTTACAGAGCTTTCACTTCGTTCGCGTTCATTTTTTCTGAAAGTCGAATAATATCAGGATTCAGGCAGTTTTGTAGGCAGAGTATAAAAAATTTTGACTCTGGAGCAGTGCAGCAAGGGTTCAAGTAGGTATTTACGAGTACTGTTGAGCAGACACCGCAAACTGCTCGGGTGTGCATTCAGTTTGGAGTATGTTGGAGGTTAAAAAGATTATTTTTCCTTACAGAACGTTTCTCCACTCGGCTACCTGCCTAATCTAGAAAAAAAGTCGTCGAGTGTATTGAATAGAAAAATTTTATTATCACTATTTCGTCACTTCTGTTACTGAAATGTTATAAAGACTCCGAGCATAGTAACAAGTAGTAACGGTGATAGTTGACTTGAATTCCCAAGTCTTGCTATTTAAAAACGAAATAGCTCACAAACGTGAATCCCTTTAATATTGTGTTGGTTGACTAACGCCAGCTGCATCTTAGACTGCCAAGAACAAAAATACGTGTTGTGGACATTAGTAGTTAATACAGTAAATAGGAGCTGTGAGTTTAGATTCCAGAGCCCTCTTTCTGGAATTAACATTTGGTAATGATCTTCGTCCCAATGGCTGTCCCAGAAATGAAATTATTAGCTCTTTACCTGGTTGTCGTGACCAAAGTAATGTAAAAGATAAGTGGTATTCAAAAGGTAATTGTTTGCTTTAGAGAAAACGAAACTGGCCACCACACACATTGCTATCCTTTGATCAAATGTTCCCGGGTTTGACGGGAATTGGCAATTCCCAAGCGGCACGATTTGACCTCCTAAGCTCTATTGCTATCCAGGACGCTGCGTGGTAGTCTTGATACTCATGAATTTCTGTCAGCTTCAATCGTGCCACTGAATTTCATCGCTGACGAACATGTCTTTTCAATAGGAATCTAAACGCCATTCTAGGGATTTTTTGTGCATGCAGCGCTATGACTGTTGAACTACGCAGGACACATTTTGTGTAGTTTGTTAATTTCATTGATGAGGCTCAAAATTTTCGCCTTAACTGGATCGCTACTAATAAAGTGAGACATGAACGAGCATGTTCATGATAAAGTGCATAATTTTATCCTACACGCAAGCCCACCGTGATTGCGCATCATCAATATGTAGTGCGAGGCATCCAAAAGAAGCTGAACAGTTCAAAAATATACGAAGTTGCGACTACATATTCGCTCATAACCACAACCTCGGCTGATGATTTTGCCTAAGAAGCTGCAGCTGAGCACAGGCAGTAAACAAAGCAGACTCGACGGTGCTAAGCCGTGTCAAATTACATGCGAGACGTGCTGTAGGGACGCTGTTATGACCTGGACTACGAGCAGGGGCAGCAAAAACAGGCAATTAGAGCGAACAGAACCGTAGCGCTCAATACAATAGGGTGTGTACAGATGGATCAAGACGTTAACAGGCAATGCAGCCGTTCTCTCATACAAACATACTTACAATTAAAATGCTTACAGGCTTGATCTATTTTTAAACAAGAAGAGGTAGCACTAGTAATTTTTATAAAACGTCTAGAACAAATACGGAGAGAGTTTCATAGAGGTAGGACAGACATAGTGAGGCAGACGTGGCGGGGCAGACGTGGCGGGGCAGACGTGGCGGGGCAGACGTGGCGGGGCAGACGTGGCGGGGTGGACGTATTCCGATAGTGCGTGTAAGAATCCTGTATTCAATGGAAATAGTGTCCGTCGATCTCCATATTTG
This sequence comes from Trinorchestia longiramus, assembly GCA_006783055.1. Lineage (NCBI taxonomy): Eukaryota > Metazoa > Arthropoda > Malacostraca > Amphipoda > Talitridae > Trinorchestia > Trinorchestia longiramus. The sequence continues at coordinate 14,976 of VCRD01005427.1, forward strand.
GATTGCGAACGCTTTTTTTATATACTGATAAATTTAATGCTTAAGTGATAACCTAGTCAATATGTCCCATGTGAGGCTCAAATTATTCATTAATCATTAAGTTCGATATTGATTAACATTAGAAAATACTCAGTTTTTCTAGTTGCAAATTGTGAGTTTTGAAACAGCCACGGGAGATACAGATGACTGATGCCCTGTACATGAAGGATGTAGCAGTAGTAATCCCGCCCCAAACGTGGGGCAAAACAAGTACATACATACAGGAAGGGCAGCATTTGAAGGACATCATAAACTTCGCAAGTCCTGTTTTTAACTGCACGTCATGTTTCATATGTTTCCGTATATAAACTATACTTTTCACTTCGAGAAGTACATAAATTTTACATTATATTATTCATGATTTGATCTACCACCAGCGATCTCGGTTCCGCAAGACGGAGATGTCTCAAGACGTGTCCAAGATGCCACTGCTTAAAATTCAAAGGTTCTTCAACTTTATCCCTCCACGAATGCCCCTGTGCATGTCAAAGGTCTCCGCGAACAACCAACTTTTCGAGACACAATCTGAGTCCACTAGGCTCAAGCTAGAAGCTGTTGTTTCTCCCATCACAACTCTGGTTCTGAATTTCAGAAACTTCTCACGACCCTCTTTTATGTGCCCAAGTTCATATAGTTCGTTTGTATTAACATGAAGGTTCCTGCACTTCAGTTAAGGAGCCTCTAGCGTAAACCAAGCTCTTGTGTGTGGGCAACACCATTGAACTTGTATTTCTAATACTGTCGGTACTAGCAGATCAACGTACATCTTTCCAATTTAAATTTGAGCATATACGTTTCAATACATAAACGAATTCTTCATAATGTGCCTCAGTTCTGTCTACAAGGTGAAGGATATTGCATGAATTCGTAAGAAAGCATGAAGAAAATCTGCCGTTAATTTCCATTCATTAATTAATCAGTTCCATGCATTTCATTGGGCTCGTGGGCATACTAACAAAACAATGATAATTTTAAACATTCAGGGAAGATTATGTGAAGTATTTTTGGTAATTCAACAACAGTTTCTTTCACACAAACAAACATATACATAGAGTCCATAGAAGGTACCAGAGAACGAAAAACTTAAAAAAACAAAGTTTCTTGCTTCACGTATCACTCAGAGCACCCGACGGAGATCCTGAAGCTATTGGTTACTGGGAGTATTATTTACGTAACCTAAAAATATGATAAATATTTCAAGTACTGTGTATCTACACTCAGCGAAAATGATCAAAAATTGATTCACATTTTTTGAACCAATAGACGTTCTAATATTCATTCATTACTTTTGAACGGCACTGTATTAAAAATAATCTTTCACTTTTTATTGAGTTTTTCAATCACAATTAACAAAAAAAAAATTTCTTAAAAATTCTCCTTAAATGAAGTCTGACATACTGCCATAAAAATATTTGATCAATATATCAATACATCAATATGTGCACATATATATATATTGAAAATATGGTATCGATGGTGAAGAAGTCACTTGGCTCGTGCCTGTAGCTATATTCTATTTTTCTTCTCTGTACTACTATGATGCTATTTGATCATCATAAGAACGTTTCAATAAATTCTACTTGCAACATTCGCTTTCATTAAAAAGTTTCATAACCTTTTGCGAAGTCTGTCGATCACCAACAAAGAGTTTAGCCTTTTTACGGGTCTCACACATTTTCATTGGAGCATTGTACTAGTCCACGAGCACGTCAGCTTTCATCAAAACTCCTCACTCTCCACGAAGTCAGCGAAGCTTGAAACAAAATTTGAAAGCGTGACGCATAAAATTCACAAGCCCGTGCCAGGAAAGGAAGTCAAGCCCTCACTGGATGCGCCCCACTAGCATGCGATCAGCATTTAGTTCACAGACACTATGGAGTTCCCTCTTCATATTACGAAAGATGGAAGAGGAAATATTAGTCAGAAACTCCACGTTACGGCTCGTATGCTGCCTTGAGAATTCAAAAAATGCAAAGTATTGAAGAATCCATTTTTTACATTTTACTCCGGTCTGACCCCTCTCGAAAAACGACATTTTAAAATTTGGTACAGACCGTAAAACGACTAACGAGATTGCGGACGCTTTCATATAACTTTTAAGTTTAGACTACGTGTTAATTAGTGTTTTTCTATCGCGAATTTTCCAAGACTCAAAGAGATCAATGCACTCGTACTCTCAAGAGAAAATGCACGAAGATAGAGTAAGTAACGATGTATAGAAAGGGTAGCTATTTAAATTAGTACAAAAGAAGTAACGACTGCGATGCATATCAAACTCGACTCTAGAAACGATGCTTTGATGTGAGACGTTAATTAGGTCTCGAGTGAAAATATTCAGAGCAGCATCAAATATTTTCGATTGCTCTACTGTAAATAATGAAATCGCGCCAGGAGTAAGATTTAAGCGCGTGTTCGAGCGAAATTACGTTCTTCTAACTTATTGGTCCAGAAATTCAATAAACACTTGACTCTTCCACCGGCTGAGGGAAGTGTCTTTTTAAACACAACGAACTTTCATTTTACGTACCTATAAATTGTTAACTAAACATGCTGACGACATCACTGAGGAGTGTCTTTACTGATTTCCAGTCCCGTCCCTATAGGTTAACTAAAGAGACACTCGTCATTTCCCGTATCCGAATCTTTCTAATTCGAGCAAAGTTTGCCGAGGTCGGAAATGAGTGAGTTTCATGCGAGGCAATTGAAAGAGATTCCCGTGATGCGCTCGAGCAGAAAGTTAGACACCAGTTGCCGAGGGCCGGGGCCGAAGCTCTTGAACAAATGAGCCGCGACCAACTTTCATCAAGATCGGACGAGGTCCAAACGCCGATTGCGGTAACTCGATGAAACTCGCCTGCCTTCCAATACAGGAAACTTCCCGATTTGATGCCACGATTTTGATTGTTGTTCGACAGACAGGAGTTTGAGGGGTTGCAACAAACATTACTGGCAGAGAAAGGACAATTATTATCTCGCCCGAGAATCGTTTGAGTTTGAAAATTAATTGAGGTTCTTAAACCTTTTAACTTCAGGTAGCAAGCTTATCGTTAATTAGAAGGTATACATTGCCAATGTCTCCCAGTCAAAAGAGTAGGTTTTTAGGGAGCTGACGATCTAAAAAATTATATATATATACACATTTCACTCACTCTTTACTTTAATTTCAAATGCATTACCAGTACAGTTAGGCAACATCCCATGGTTATATTGCATCTCTCAATTTTTAAATTGATCAATAAAACAAAATTATAAAACAGATGGTAGCGATTATTTTACAATGTTAACCAATTTTCTGCACAAACATTGTAACAAAAAATACATTGTCAGGAGTTACATAGTTTCATCAGGAGTACGAGGAGTACTCCTGATGAGTATTTCATGAGAAGTACAAGACAGCAACACAAATATATTGTTGATGAGTACAAGACAGCAACACAAATATATTGCTGATGAGTACGAGACAGCAACACAAATATATTGTTGAGGAGTACGAGGCTGAAAAAATACCCGCAGAGTGTGGGAGTTTCAAGATAAATCTAAACTGACGGTTATATTGCCATAACATAACATAGATTAACGGGTTCCGAGCTGCTGAGCAAAGCTCACCGTCGCTATCATTCCACAGGCAATTTCTATTTTTCTGTCGGTTGTTACGATGCTGATTTTCTAACGAAAATAGAAAGAATTCAAAGCAGCTTGTAAGATAAGATTCAGTAAGAAACTTCAACTTGCACTTCAGCGACGTGGACAATTCATGAGAAACTTTGACGCCGTCCAAAGCGGGAATTTAAATTTCGTGCAGGAATACCATAAAAAAATGTCATGTTGACTTACAACAGAAAGCTGCTTACTCACAATGACAGCTCGCACAAGAACCGAGAGAAAAGGGAAAAATTAAAAATAAATTTCTTAACAGTTTCTCTAAACCCACAGCTATATTACCTATGAAGCGCAATAAAACTCAACACCTTTAGAGAATGTGAAGACGCCATCACAAGCTGATGATAAATAGCTTAAAGTCAGATTATCATGAGGAAATTACCCAGAGTACGATGCTTATTTCAGTATAAGGAAAGCTTTAAATTTAGCGAGCCAGCAACAAAACAACACTCATAATGCTGATCGCCAGGTCTGTGAATGTTTTGCGTGAGTGTGATTACTGTAATACTTATTAGTTTTTTATTGTTGTAATGAAACGTATCCACAGATCTGAGCGTCCCAGATCCCTCCTAAAGCGAATAACAATGAACGAAGAAGCTGTGTGTATCTTCGTATATTCGTCACACAAACTTCCTCTGTGATAGATAAGCCTCATTAGAAATAAAATGAGACACCAGCCTTAGACGATCACGCCCAGTCCTCGGACTGTTCCAGCAATGGTCAGAATATCTAAGAGTTTTCCTTTATAATTGTAAATGAATAAATAGAGAAATGACGAGATCTGTATCAAGGTTACTAGCATTGATGAAGGCAGCAGCCCTCTGCTTTTGTATGGAATAAACTCGCCTCTTTTCTATTTCTGGGCATCCAGGTGCTTCAGGAAAGATAGACACGCTTATTTCTAGACAAGAGAATAAAAAAAACATTTTTCGGGTCATTAGTGCATTTTATATTAACATGCAAACTGTGAAATTTTTGGTATTGTTATTTGATGCCTGTGCCCTAGCCGAGTATTATTTATCAAAACAAAGCCCAATGCTATTTAAACTTGTAAAAATGTATTCATTTCCAAATATTTTTTGGTCATTGGTCATATAAAATGTGATACCTGGTCTCGAAGTTATCAAATGAAACGGGAAATATTAAGAAAACCTCAAACCCCCACTTTCTGTGTCAACGTAACCCTCCTACATGGTCGAGGAGCAGAGAAATAGAATTCAATATACATACCATGGCATAGGCTACCAGAAGAATTCAGTTGCTGCAGGTCACGGCAAACATTGACCTCAGTACTGTTAGGCCTCCCCTTACTACCGTATCCTAGTTGCCATCAATACACCACTCCGACCATGACGTCACGACCATCACCTTCGACAACACTAAAATGTTTAATACCATCGAAGTCTACATCAATCTTAATTGTCAGGACCGCAGTACCTGTGGTACGGCAGGTGTCAGTACCTGTGTACTGATATCTTCACAGGTGTCAGTACCTGTCCTGTGATTATATTGTCTATCTGAACCAATCAAGTTGATCAGAGGAGGTCTTATTAAATTGCTCGTCCTCCTTCCCACTCATGATGAAGACAGGCAGATCCCCTAGCTGCTCTCTCAGAGGTCAACAAGGAATTAGGCGGACCAAATCAGGAATCAGGCTGACAACATCAGGAATCAGGCTGACAACATCAGGAATCAGGCTGACAACATCAGGAATCAGGCTGACAACATCAGGAATTAGGCGGACCGAATCAGGAATTAGGCTGACAACATCAGGAATCAGGCTGACAACATCAGGAATTAGGCTGACAACATCAGGAATCAGGCTGACAACATCAGGAATCAGGCTGACAACAACAGAAATCAGGCGGATAAAATGAGAAATTGGGTGAAATTAACCTGAAATTAGGGGGATAAAATAAGAAATTAAGCAGACGATAAAAAATTGGGCGGTTAGAATCAGGAATAGGGTGACCCGAAACAGGAAACCGAATCAGAAGTTGGGCGGACAGAATCATGAATTGGACGGACAGAATCATGAATTGCACGGACAGAATCGGAAATTGGGCGGACAGAATCAGAAGTTGGGTGGACAGAATCAGAAGTTGGGCGGATAGAATCGGAAATTGGGCAGACAGAATTGGAAACTGGGCGGACAGAATCGGAATTGGGCGGACAGAATCGGAATTGGGCGGACAGAATCGGAATTGGGCGGACAGAATCGGAAATTGGGCGAACAGAATCGGAAATTGGGCGACTAGAATTGGGAAGACAAGATCAAACGCTGCAGTGATCACTATGCGAACGCCTCCCCTACGAAGTAACCGAAGCTTAACTTTGAAGTTCACGGAAACAGGGAACTGAAAACCATGAATGAATGTATGTAGAACGGTTAAGAAATACTGGGTATTTTGTTGAAGTTACTGCCACTTTGTGCACGAGTAAGACTAGCTTCACATTTAACTAAGAACACGATTCAAGATGCACAGCAAGATTGAAAGGCAGAGATGTGGTTGAAGTTTTAACATCTTTCATGACAGTAACTACAACAAGCCGAAGACACTACTACACGGGATCAAAATATTGACTGCTCTCACAAAACGGTAGAAAAGAAGGAAAAATGATCACTTACTGTACCAAAAGAACTAGACACTACAGGGTCCTATAACACTACTGATTCTGCTGTCTATAGCTATGGGACGGAATTCAGCTTTGCCCTCGAGAGCAAGTTTTTTCAATATCCAGAGCAGCAACTATTCCCCAAATAAGTTGAAGATCGATTTTCATAACGTGGGACACGGCTAGAAGTTGAAGACAAGGAATTTCTTCAAACATAATAGAACTACGAGACTGCTGTTCCACAGACATGCACAGAAAGCTTTGTGCGTTTACATGAAAAGTAATCAGATATGACCCCTGCTGTCCAAAAATAAGTCGTGTACTGTTAGAACAGTTTTGGCTCAAAATAGTTGTCACGTTTCTTCCAACTGACACTCGAACTCGAATCATAGAAATTATGTAACACGTTGACTCCGATTTCCTGATTGGTGTAAAACTTCACTTTGTACGCATAGTCACTAGAAGGATCTGAAAAAATTACAGAACCTAACCTAAGTGGCCCACATACGTACCACTTCGGAGTCAACGTGTTAAATAATGCCAAGTTGAAAGATGTGTGTGATAGATGTGTGATTCAGATGATGCCGAGGAGGCAGATTGGTTCTAACGTTAAGTTCACCAACAGGCGATACTAAGAGGGTATGGGGACACTGAACGAGCGAAAATCCTTCGTTTCTTTTCTTAGTCAATTTAGTGGACTTAAATCAGCACTGCAGGAGAAGGGAATCACACAAAAATGGCATCAAAAACAGAAAATAAACACAACTTTCGGTATTTTACTTATTTTAAAACACCAAGATGAACCACGAAAAACTCGCGTGCAAATAATTAAGAAAACTGATGTCAGTGTGCTAGCCAGCATGCAAGAAATTATTTACCATTTATCTATAGTTTATCTGCCTAATTTGATTACCTACTCATGATTTTCAACTGTATGTAATTGGATGCTAAATGCAGGCATAAAATGCATTTCTGTAATTTTACGAACTGTAGCAGAGGCAAGTTCTGCTACTATGACCGTCAGCTACCAACAAAACAATCGAGAAACATGGCCGAATTCTTTCCTCCTCACCAAAAATTTTCAACTTTTAATTGAGTGAATCATTAGAAAATTTTACAAATAATTTCTCGATTTATTGGGTAATTAAGCTAATTATTCTGTGGTCAATCGCATAATCAAATAGTGAGTTCTAATCCACTCACTCTTAGCGGCAAACAAATCCTAGTTTGTAATTCATGTTATCAACGAGTTCACGAGCTCCTTCGATCAAAAATGTTTAATGTTCGATGAATCGACAATGGAGATTCCAAATAAATATTCACTACTATTAATACCCTTATTACAGAGTTCAACAGCGCGAGATCGCAACAGACATTAATGGAAATATTAAAGGCATTACGTGTGACAATCAATGCCACCGCCTAAGAACAAACAAAGTTGTGGTGCGTGTTCAGCGCTGGGCTTCTGTAATTATTGCTCCAGTGGTTTAATTTGATCGTAACGCTCGTAATGAACTAGCATAAACAGACTGCGTTTCCTCTGTAACTTATAACTCCTCGCTGCTTAATGAACGCTATTCATGAACCAACTGTCGATTGTTTTGGGAATAATGGACAAAAGATGGTGATCAGACACGTTATCGCTTTCTTTACAATTTACTGCCTATTTACTTAATCACTCGGTCTCCAGGAAGTGAGAAAATCGAGTTTATTAGATTTTAGATTACAAAAATGAGTTCTACCAGCACTGTGTTTGTACAGCTGTTCAGTGGTGAATAATTAAGCCTTACAAACAATAGAGTTTCATTAAAATCTGCCCGTACTTGTAATTAAAAAACTGAAAATTCTTATGGCACCGCTACACAGGCCGTAAAATCTGGACATATAAGCAGTCAGCAAGTTCTGATTACAGAGCATTGGGGCTCCCTGTCAGCATACATTGTCAGGCACAGTGTCAGCTGGAGGGAAGGCACACGGGACGTTGTCAGGCACAGTGTCAGCTGGAGGGAAGGCACAGGGGACGTTGTC